>CAUJRU010000970.1:85369-137378 GCA_963277665.1 Viscum album
TATATCCCAAGAATTTTCCTGATTAACATAACCCCTATGGAACATAATAAAATATTTTTTCTATAGTTAACATCTTATCTTGATATTTGTGAAAATACATGGAATGAATATTGTCCTATTTTACACTATTGGTATTTTTTCCTAATAATGATTAAGTAAATTATTTAAAAATGATAAATTATTTATAAAAACTATAATAATGATTATTTTCTTATAATATACTTATTTTTTAACTTATATTTTAATAGAAAATAATTTATAATAACTTCACGCTTTTATTATTGAAATATTTGTTTACTTATTTAAAATAAAAATTCAATAACTAAGTGTTAATAAAAATTATAAGGTATAAATTAATAGAAAAACATTCCTAAAATTTATAGGTTGAAGATATAACTAAACTATCTAATCAAATATTATAAAATATTAAATTTTGGAGTCATTTTGGCTGAGATTTTATTTCATAAAAAATTAATATTTTTGGAGATTCCAATGGGGCCCCTCTCCTCAGTTATTAATGGGAAACTTTTACCTCATTTCTTCACATCACATTGGGGATTTTATATCCAATATTAAAAATAATTCCTATAGCAATGGTTTTGAGTTAACCATTGGTGTATGTTACTAATTTTGACCTATATCGATAGTTTTTTCAAAATCGTTGGTATAAGACACTTATATGGACTTACACCAACTGTTTGGCCAAAACAATTTCTATAGGTAAATAATATTGAACAATACCCATTGTTTTGGCCATTCTGTTGGTATATGTCACTTATATGGGCATATACTAACAGTTTTGGCCAAATTTGTTTGTATAGGGTCACTATAATGTACTTATACCAATAGTTTTGGCCAAACTGTTGGTATATTTGGTATAGCTCAATAAAAAAAATAACATTTACCGATTATTTTCAAAACCAATGGTATAGGTACACTTATGTGTTGTGGTTAGGTTGTTGAATTATAAATGGGAGCTACTGGGATCAGTACCAAGCCATGATTTTCTTGAATTACCTATACTAGTGGTTTTATCAAACCGTTGGTATAAGATTTTCATATGAACTATACCAATAGTTTCAAAACCCCATTTTTATAAGTCTATACAAATTATTTTTCCAAAACTGTTGGTATAGACCTATCCCAATGACAAACCAACTAACAATCCTCCAAACTATTGGTATATCCAATACCAATGGTTTGGAGACCTATATGAATGGTTACAAACTCTTAGTATAGGTTATTTTTCTATTATTTCTCATCCATACCATACCCATTTCTCTTATAAACATACATACTAGAAATCTAGAGTGTTATTCCTTTAAAAAACCAACTCTAGTTCCATTATGTGGAGATAAAGAGGGAGCTTGCTGAAGAAGTGGCAATCTCATTTTCCAACTCACTAAAGAGCATTTATTATTCTAAACCCTCTTACATATTTGTATATATTATAAAGAAATAATCCGAGTATCACATATAAATTAAAAATTTGTTATCATTATGTAACATTTATATTATATCTTTTATCCATCCTATGAAAAATGGAAATCAACACATGTGCATATGTATGGCTTACCGTTTCCACATCACGGTGTAATGTATTTATCACCACCGCAATAAATCAATTTGTATAATTATGGAAATAATATCTGTCAATGATTATTATTACATGATATATATTATGAAATTAAATATATACCATCCACTTCCATACCATTTTACGATTAAAGTAATGATATCATAACTCATGTGTATGTTTGTCCTACCATCAAAGGGAAGAGATACGATTAATTCTTCATGATCATGATTAAAGAATGCTTATATAAATGAATACAATGAATTCATATAATACATATGATAGAAATATTATCATATAAAATAAATAACTATAACAAAATAATAGAAACAATTACTTATCCAAGAAAACATGCCTACGAAAATAAAGTAGTTAATATCTGATGAGAAAATCAGTCCTTCCCATGCTACGATCTCCACGAGTGAATTCAAATCCACTATTGAAGACATCTACCTTATTGAAATAAATCTTATGGGTGAGAAATAGACCTGGTGTAGAAAAAATACAATAGGGTGGTTGCCTCCAAACTAGATAGAGCCTTTACAAATGTTCCCTCCCTATATAAATGGGACACCATTTCCAGCACCGGCCTTCACAGGCTACATTCTGATCATCAACTTATTTGGGTCAATGTCTCAACTTACACTGTTAAACATCCTCTTACTTTTAGATTTAATAATACATGGTTATCTAAAATTGAATGCATTGTCATCGTAAATAACTTTTGGCTCTCCATGACTCATTACAATAATGCCTATGATTTCCCTTCCAAATTAAAAAATCATAAACATATGCTCAAACAGTGATGTAGGTCCATTGTCAAACAAATATTCTAGGATATAATTCTTCTTCAGAATGAGTTCAACCAACTTTAAAACCATAACACAAATTCTGAATATAGCACTGATCCGAACCATGAAATCAATATTTCGATAAATATCGATTCATTGATCAATATTATATATAGGATTAGGAAACAAGTTTTTAAAGGAAAATTGTTATTCAACGGGGACAAAACACTATGTTATATAGTTCCCTTCAAATAGATCATAATGCTTGTAGATCAGATGCCTCTTTAAATTATGATGAAATCATTTTAAAACTGGAAACGATATTTCCAACCACATTGTGTCTTATTATGAATCTATCTTTAATGACCCTAATAGAAACAAAGACCTCTTACCTGAGATAATTCTGATGGTGGTTAGTGATGAAGATAGTAACATTTTTCTTATCATGTCACTTGATCATGAAATTAAAAAGACTCCAATCAGTTTAATACGTGATAGTTCTCCTAGCCGTGACGGTTTTAGTAATGATTTCATTAATCACTGCAATGATATTATTAACATTGATGTTTTCAAGAATATCAAATCCTTCTTCTCCAATGGTGTTCTCCCTCATTGTCTAAACTTCCAATTTCCCTCTCTAATTCCAATGGATGACAATGCTTTGATAGGGTATGGTGTTTGCCATCGGTACCGGGTCCGTGCATTCTTGCACGGGACAGCTAGCCGTGCATCGATGAGAGGGTGGACACTGATCGTATTGTTTCTCTACTAGTTTGGGGATATTCCTTTCTTTTGAATTGGAGTGTATTTGATCTTGATGGTCCTGGCCCATGGATGGATTGTTTTTCATGAAGTCTTTGATGTCATTATGGTTTCCACTTTTTCCAAAAAAAATCTTTCGAAAAAAAATTTTAATTTTTAGTCAGTCATTCTATCACTGAAAAACTAGTTTCCTGTAATCATTTTGGGTTTATCGAGGGTAGATCAATCCAATGTGGCATTTTCCTTTCTTTTGAGTGCTTTGATACCATAAAAACCAAACATAGGTAGTAATATAGTAGTAAAATTTGACATTAAAAAATAATACGATACCATGGATTGGAGTTTTATTTTTAACGTGCTTCAATATTTTGGTTTATAGGATGATTTTATCACTACTATCTGAAGTTTATTCAATTTTGATTCCATCTCCATTCTTATTAACGGTTCTCCAAGGAGTTATTTCAAATGTACTAAAGGTTTCAGAGATGGGAACCCCCTTTTTACCATCCTTTTCTCCATTATGGGGGACTATATTAGCCGACTCCTCACCCATCTGGTTGATCAAGACAAACTCAAACACATATATGTCTCACAAAATCTAAACAATCCTACTCACATGTTGTATGCTGAGGATATCATTCTCTTTCTTAAAGGAGATAATAGAAATAATTGCAACCTAAAAAATTCCCTTGCTCACTATGAGGAAATCTATGGTCAAATCATTAGCTCAAAAAAATCATCTATTTACATTTGATATAATTTTCCACCTAATAAGAAATGGATTCTTATAAATGACTTAGGAATATAATAGGGTTCTCAACCTTTTATGTTCAAAGGTGACCCAATATTTTGTCAATGACCCAAATCTTGTCATTTCCTTGAAATATCCAGTCATGTAACAAATAAATTTACTCTTAGAATGAAAACTACTTCTCTATAGTAGGTAGAATCATCCTTGAGAAATCAATTATTGTATCTAAAATTGTTTATTCTAGAATGGTTAACCAATGTCTACTGGTATTATTAAAAAATGAACACCTCAATCAAAAATTTTGTTTAGACCAGTAGCAATGTGGAACTGAAACAAGTCACTATACAGTAGTCTACTTGTTGTTAACCAATTTAGAAGCGAGGTATTGGAATTAAAAATATTAGCTAGGCTTACTTGGAACAAATTCTATGATAACTCTAATTCTATCAACTTCCTTAAAAATAGATTTTTTAGAAACTGAAGAATATAAACTCAACCTTTCTTGCCTCCTCTATCTAGCCATCCATAAAGCATTCCTCTTCCTCTATTATGTGTAACTCCATTTGGATGGTCTCCACAAACTCCTCAATGAGCACCTTCTTAGATAATTTACATGAAAGTCCTTTAATTTCACGTGTTTCCCTTGAACAAAGCCCTGAGATCACTAACCTCACTCTTAGAGATATTCTTAATTCTTGTAATGAACCTCTTCATAATAACATTATGAATTTCATTGACACATAAACCATCTCAAATAGTGATCATTTTTTAGTTTGGGAACCAGCTCACAATGTAATTCATGATTATAAAAACTTTTACACCCCTTTTTTATTGCATTGAACGTTATTTTGGTTGGTTAAATCCTTTTGACAAACCATGGTTAAAACCATCACAATTTACTCTTATTTTATTACTTTCTCATAACAGAATTCCCACTAATGATCGTCTTCAATTGTATGGTTTTTAACATTGTTTTAAATGTATCCTCTGGAATTTACATAGAGAAGATTCTAATCATCTATTTCATTCTTATTCCACTACTTATACTCTTTTGAATTATTTTTTTGACATTTTTGATTGTAGATGGTAGATGCATGACTCTGTAAAATCTCAATTAATGAGATGTGCAGATCTTAATTGTTCAGAACAAATTAAAAAAATATTCTTGTTGTTGTCACTAAGCTTCACCACGTGATCTGGTATGATAGAAATGCTATTATTCATAATAAATTCTCATCTAGTCATAATGATAGAAAAACTCTGATTCTCACTGCAACTCATAAAGCTCTTTTGATCCAAAAGGGTCACTAAAACAATATTGTGCAAACAATAACATCCTTCGATGTTTACATATTTCTAGAAACAACTTCCAACCACTTCATAATTTTAATGTCTTTTGGTGTTCCACTCTTCTAGGATAGATTACAATTAATGTGGATGGCACTTCCAAAAGAAATCCTGGTCCTACGGGTTGTGGTGACATCTTCAGGAATCATACTGGTCTGATCATTGGTTGCATCTACGGTATCTGTGGCATTGCTCCCACATTGGAACCTGAAATGATGAGTTTGATTCATGATGTATCATTTTCCGATCAAAATGGCTGGAATAACATCTGTACTAGGAGTGATTTCACCACTATTGTATAAGGCATTTGGAATAGTTTGATACATCTTCTAAGGCTGATAAATACCCTTTAGATAGACTAATTTTGTTCTCTTCATGACATCAACGTCATTATCACTCATATATATCATGTAGCTAACATGGTTGCTGATGGTCTTGAAAAAAAGGGTGTCAATCAAGACATTACCTGGAATGATGAACTTCATGTTGACTTACCACCTTTTCATAATAACGATTGTAATATGTTTCCATATTATAGAATTTTGTAACTATTTTCCTTTATATTTATAGTGCCTTGGTTTTCTGGCTGTGCACCATCTTAAAAAAATATAGTTAATTATGATACTATAAAAATTAAATTGATTCTATAATAAGGTAATGACATTATTTAACAACTTATGGATGATGTTCTGACATGTACTACGGAATCCCAAATTATGGTAAGGGATAATTTTACAATCTCATTATTATCTCTCATTGTTTTTACATAAATATTTACTATGTTTTATTAATCATCCATGTAAGTATTTCTGAAATATTTATTTCAACATAATAATTCAATTTTTTGTTAAATGATTAAATTAAATTATAACCTATTAAGAAATTTTTTTCGAAAGGTATGAAAAGAATGTTTTTCTTTTTTGATATGACATATTTTTTTAAATATTTGAGAAATGTATCTGAAGAATAATTTTTTCAAAATTATTCAGCAGGAACATGATTTTTATGTGTTCGTAAATCCTTATTTACATTAATCATAAATTATATTATTTCATGTTTTTTTGGAATACAATTATTTTATTTTAAATATATTTAATATTTAGAGAAAAGAAAACATTTTTGATGAAGAAATGATATTTTTCACAAAAATTACTATAAAGTGTTCTTTCAAAAATGTTTTCAATCTATGATGGAATTATTTAACAGGTTAATGTTTCTTATATATTATTCCAATTATTCTATCGATTTTATTATGTTTATAATGGAATGTTATTTATTAAATCCATTTGTTTAACATGGATTATATTTTGATGATATGCTCTTTAAGAAACCCATTTCATCCCATGTGTTATTGTATAATGAGTGATATATGTTTTTTTTGGAACACATAAGAATTATATAATTACTATATGGGTTGGAAATATATCCCCCTCCTATGCATTGGGTAATGATTTATTTCTTAGTATATATATTGTAATGGAATGGTAAATCACCTTAGTTATGTAATATAGGTTTAAAGCATCATGTAAACTATGTTCAGTAGTACATGGTAGGAACATCTAGTAAACTCTATTCAGTAATACATTGATGGGACTTGGAGTGAACTCAGTTCAGTAATTGATATTTTCTTCAATGAATTTCTTTGTAATGTGACTTTGGTAATATTGAAATTATTTTCTATGATTATTTATTTTACATAATTTCATTTATTATTAAAGTGAAATTTTATCTTGGATAATGATTTTGTTTGATTTATTACTTATGAATAGACAAGATTTATTTAATGATTCAGTATTTTGATATATGATACATGTGGTATTATTTTTAAAATCTATGTTATTGTTTTTACATTACTATTTTCAAAATTTGATTGATTTGTTTCTTGTTTATGCTTATTCGGAATATGAGATCTTCATTTTCATTTTTTTCTTCTCCCCATGATATAAATAGATGTTTCATGTTGTAAAACATAATTCGAAGATCATTATGTGACTTGTTGAATAACAATAAAATTTTTTATTAATGTGTTTCAGGGTTCCAAATGCACTAAACTAATATATTATTTGGTAATCATTTTGTGTAATGTATTATATCTTCCATAAAAGTAATGTATTGTCCATGTACGTCATGTTTGGGTTTTTATAGAATTTATTATAGTGAAATTTAAGTGAAACATGGGAATCTTGGATGTGAAAACATTATCGAGATCACTAGAGATATTTATAAGGATATGTCTAGGGATTTCACTAAAGATGAAACTAATTATTATTTACAAACCTACAATTTTTTAAAAAATTATGAAAAAATAGGATTAAACCTATGGTGTCATAGATTGAAATATTATAATTAATTTACCTTGGTAAAGTTATTTTCATTTGTATTAATTATTTCTCACAAAAATCATTTTAGTCTTATTCAATAGCACTGACTAGGTAGAACAATGTTAATAATGAATTTTTCAGATGTGGAATGTATGGAAATTTTGAAAAAATATTTCCTAAGTGGAATCTCATGAAGATAATCATGAATTTTATACGAGTATTGATATTAATATGTAGAATAAAGAGATTTTAAATTTCATGTGAAAGGTATGAAATATTCTTGAATTATTATTGACATTATATTTAATATGCTTGGTTAGATTAAGGTTGAGTAACATTAAGAAGTGATTAATATTTTATGAATTACTAAGATAAGGGATCATATGTAATGGTATAATAATATCATTGGATGATTTAATTCTATATGTTTAGTAATTCAACGAATATTTCATACACATCATGAAATATATTATTTATTTCAGTAGAAGTTTTTCATTAAGGATTGGAAATGATATGTTGAATATTTCTAAAGAAGTAGGAATGTTATTTAAGGGTATGGTGATATATTTTAATAATGCATGATTTTAGAAAATTTACCCCTTAATATGTTCCTCATGTTAATATAATTATGTTTGGATAAGGATGTTTTGGATATGAGTAAGTAAAATAGATGATACTTGTCTCTTAAGAAGTAATTATTTTTTTCATGAGGTTTTTCCTATCATTGATGAGATATACAACTTTTTTGTAATCATGGAACATATCCAATAATCATTGGAATAAGGAAACATTCAAATTATCAAAAAGTATATATGGTAATTCATGTTATTTCCATAACTCAAGAGAATACATTATGACGATGTTCACATGTTTGTAATGTTCCCAACTAGAGATTCCTTATGATATATGGGGGAAAATTTAAATCAATAATATTTAAACTCCTTGTAATTTTTTGTATTTTCATCTCATTAGAGGACTGTATAGTTATAAATTTAAGGAATATTTATGATATACCTAAAGTGATGTTTTTAGAATAATGTATAATCTCATCACAGGTGGAGTTATGCATATTTGATAAATTTTTCTATCCATTTTCTTTTAAAAATGAAAAAATAAATTATCATTATATTTACATATTTCAATATCTGATAAAGCTTTAGTAATGAAAAATTAAGCATCATTTATTTGAATAAGATATTTAGTGGAAAGTTTTCAAATAACGATTAATGGTGAGATTCTACTAAAATCATGTCAGTATATATTCTCATGAAAATTCATCAACATTATAATTTTTTTATATAATAGCATGTCCTATTATAGTCAATTTTAATGAAATAAATGAAAACGTTCCCGATTTATTAGTTTATGGTTTTTTTATTTTTAAAATTCTCCAGACCATCCACATTTTTTTTGATCAGTGATATTTTTCAATATATTTAATTATTTAAGCATTTACTTTATTACCATATATTTACCTATGTCCTCCAAGATAGTGATTTAGATACTATATACTTTGGCTAGCTGTTATTTTCAGTTATGATATAAAACAAATTCAATTTTTTCAAATAGAAAAGTATTTTTTTAAAATGTAATATCCTGGTCTATTGTTGGTGCACCCAGTTTAAAAAATGTTAATGAAACATTTAAATAATATTTTATCAAAAAATATTCTTTAATTTTATATGGGATATAAAAATTTACATCGGATTATTTTTTTTATATTTTTCAGGTAAGTCTCATGTTTTGATGAATACAAAAAATATAATAAATTTTAATTGAAATTATTCTTTTTCATCAAAACAATATATATGGAAAAATTATATTTTTGAGTGGTTTTACAGTATAAATGCACTATATTTTTATCTATAAATATATTTGTATTCATTTGAATTAATTTTTCCATGAATTTAGATGTAAAATAATTTCAATCATTTGCAATATAATTCCTTTCAGATCTATTGTTCATTACAAAAATGTGATTAATTTTAAAATAATAACTACAAATTTAGGGTCTGTAATTTTAAAAAATTGATTCGGTATTTTTAATCCAAGTGTCAAAATTATGTAAATAGCTTTGTTTTTATATTTGGGCATCATGAATAGTGACTGGTGTAATTTTTATTAATGTTGTAAAAAGATAACATAGGTAAGTATGGGTAAATATAATATTATAAAATTACCCTAACACATGATATAATATTATTGTATGAGTTTTTATAAACCAAAATCGTACTTTTGTATATATTTTATTCTTTGGAAGACATTTGGGTCAGATTAGTACAGTTAATATATTTCATTTAAAGAAAAGTTAAATATGTCTTACTCAAATTTTAATAAATTTACAATTTGTAAAATAAGGATTTAATGAATCCAAATTTGACTATAAGTAATAAAATGAATGTTATAATGTTTTTATTTATCATTGTAATTTATATATTTTTTAGAAATTAAATAGTTACTTTAACGAATTATACATGGATTATGTAAAAATTATTTAATTCATGAAATATTAGTAAAGTAATTATTATTTAAATGAAAATAACCATTAAAACAAAAAAAACCATAAGAAAACATACCGTTATAGTATATATATATCATAATCATCTATGGGTCGATTTATTGACCATTTGGTGCCATATGGAATGGATTAGGACACATAAAAATTATTATTTACATATTTTTTCAAGTTTTCACATTCAGGTTATTTTAAATACAACATTTCTAAGGTATGATTTTCCAAGATATACATTGTATTGTAAGTATTCTTATTAAATAGTAAATAATTATATTTGTTATTATAGTATTTTTTAATTTTTACCCAATATTAAGAATATTAAAAAATAACACACTCTGATGTTGTAATTATTTTATTAGTAAAATATTCATATTTATTTACTAAAAATATAAAAATAATTTTTTAATTAATATATCAAATAAATTTAATATATGACCTTGAATCCATAAGAATATAAAAAAAATTGAGAATAATATTTATCTTTATATTATAAAATTCAATGAATTGAATATAGTTATAATTGACAATATTTATATTTTGTCAAAATAATATATAATTAAATTAATTAAAACCATAAATTATTTTTTAAAAAATAAAATAATTGTTATACAGTTTCTAATAATATAAATTTTTATTTATGGTCTAATCGATATAATGTTTTAAAAATATACACTCTTTCTATAATGAATTATTTTCTAACATAGTAAAAATTAATATTTGAAAACTAATTGTTAATTAAAATGATAATATATGAATAAAAAACATGTCTAGAATTTAATGGTCGATGAGATTATAACACTATATAATATAAAATCATAAAATATGATATTTTAAATATTTATCGATTGGATTAATTTTTATATATTTTAATATTTTTTGAGATTCCAAAGGTGCCCTTATCCTCAATTATAAAAGAGAACCTCCTACCTCATTTCATCACGTCACATTGAAACCCCATGCTCTACCATAACATAAACATTCCCCTTCTAAAAATTTCTAATTACATTTTATAGGTTCTAAGTTTTCCAAAATGCTAACTCTAGTTAATTTAAGAGGAGATGTAGAAGGATCTCGTCAGTGATGAGGTAATCTCATTTTCCGACTTAGTAAAAATCATTTCTCCTTTTACATAATCTTCATTTATTGTTAAAATTATAATGTAATAACTATATAATCACCAATATAATGATATTTTATTATTATTATGTAATAATCATATTCTAGCTTATATATATCCTATAAAAATGTAATCCCCACATGTGTGTATATATTACTTACCGTCTCTTCGACTTGGTGCAATATTTTTTTACACCACCACCATACATGGATTCATATAATGATTTAAATAATGACATTATATTATTATTATAACATTATATGTAATAGCAAATAATATATATACCATCAACATTAAGAAAATTTCATAATTAAGGGAATGATAAAGTCACTCAATTATACGTATGACCTACAAAATACACAATGTGATGTGATTAATTCAAATAGTCATCCTAAAAAATGATTATATAAATTAATAAAATGAATAATTATAAAATATATTATACTAATATCATGATGTAAATTATATAACAATAACCTAAGACGTAGAGAAATTACTTATCCGACAAAACATTCATAAGAAAATAAAGTAGTTAATACCCAATAGACGAGTAATAATTTAATTATAAAACCAGTAATAATAGGATCAATTATGATATTATAACAATTAATATGATTTTATCACATGTTACTTAAATTATTAAAAACCATTATAAAGGAGTTTTAATATGAGAGTTCCACAGGGTGCGTGTCCCTCTACTTCTAGTATGGGTTATAGGGTGAATTCCCCTTCGCAAAATCTTTCCCAAATAGGGATGTTCGAGGGATGTAATATTTTCTCCTTAAATGGATTTAATTCATTGATTAGGTGAAGTATATTTATATAATGATCACACATGATTATAGTGAGGTCTAGCAAGTGGAAAATAACCTATCAAGGATAGCTATATTTGAAATGTCCTCTATTTAGTGCTTTAGGAATCCTGAGTGTTGTGTGACTTTAGTAGAGGATGATATGTGTGGAGTGTCTAACCATCGAATTGGTAAATCCCCATGTTCTATGTAATACTGTACTTTTATTTGGCATTATTACCCTCGGGATGGTCTATACTAACCCAGAACATTCCTTGTATTATCTTGGATTTGTTATACATAAGTATTTACAGGTGTATATTTATAATCCATATCCATGTTTCCCAAACTTGTATTCTGAAATATTTTTCTGTTATTCAATAAAATATAATGTCAATTTTATACATTGGTGAAATTTTTATTTAACGTAATGAATAAAATCTTTTTTTATTTTTGATATAAGGTACCTTTTGACTTATTAAAAAAATGTAAAAGTATAAAGTTTTCTTTTAACTTTTACTGCATGTACGAGTTTTTATATTTTCATAACACCTTATTTCCATGAATCTTCTTAGACAATATATAATGTTTATTATCAAATAAATAGTTGTCTTTTGAATTTTGGTTAAATTTTCAGGAAAGAAATCAATTTTGAAGAATAAAGGATACATCCCCTGAGAACTAATTTCAAGTGTTCTATCAAAGTTAATTTCAATATAATATGGAAATCATTAATAGTGTTGTGTTTTAGTAAAATTATCCCAATTATCCCTATTATTTTTTTTTCTGATTGAATTATATTTATGAAATACATTTGTTTTTAATGGATTAATTTGTGATGAAATGATGTTTAAAAAACCCATTTCTTTTATTGGGTTATGCTATGGTGAATGAAATATGTTTTTTTGGAACACATATGAGTTATTTTATTATGATATGGATGAGAATTATATCTATATAAAATGAATTTGTTAAATATTTATATCTCATGATATAAATAGAACTAGAATAGGAAATGAAATTGGTTCAGTAATACATGGATTGAATGATAAGTAATCATATTCCATTAATATAGGGATGGAATTGAATTTTTAGCTGGTTTAGTAATATAGGTCTACAATGAGGAGTTAACTGGGATCAATAATTTTATTTTTTTTTCTATGGTGTTCTTGGAAATGAATCTTTTCATACATGAAAATGATTATATATGATAATGTTTTTACAAGAATTCCATGTTTCATACAACTGTTTTTTTCTCATGGAATGTGTTTCTATAAAATTTATCCCTTACGAACTACCAAGAATTATTTCATTACCCCAAATTTTTATATATTTTATATGTGGTTTGATTTCAAAATTTTATTTTCATGAATTTAAATTCTTAAATTCTTATTTTTTTCTTGCAGTTTTTTAATTTACCTTACTGAGCATCTAATCTCAACCTTTTCATATGTTTTTATTTCGCCAGGATATAAAGAAATTTTTCAATTAGGTAAAATAAAGTGGATGATCTTTATAGAAGATTTGGAATAACATTCCCAAAATTTGATTAATGTTTTCCATACTTCAAATATCAAAAAACTAATATTGTTTTTAGCTATCTTTTATGTGTAATTTTTTAAGTATTCTGAAAAAATCTATTTAATATCCAAGTGCTTTATTCTAGTTTTGTTATAATTATGGTTCTATTATACAAGAATTTAATTATAGGATTTTTAGTAGTGGATAGTAGATATAAAATAATAGATCTTTGGGGAAAATGTTACCTCTAATTCGCGTATCTTGTATTAGTTTTCACCAAAAGGGATTCTTTGGATTGAATTCTTCCAAAGGGGAGGCTTATAGTTGGAAGGGAGGGATGTTGGTAGACTATTGAAGAAAATTTTGGTTGATCCAATTTTTTCTGATACGTTTGAGGAAGGTATGGAGTGGTTTCCATTTTATAGTTGAGGGGTAGTGGAACTTTTGTAAATACTAAAAGTTATTCAGTAATTTGAGGTCCCCATTACTAGATTATACTCAATAATGGATAAATAACCGAGTAATGTGAATTTATGTTTGAAGTAAATCTACACCTTAAAAAAATTTGGTCAATTTAATTATTTGGTTCCTTATCTTCAAACAATCTCCAATTTTATTATTTTCGCTTTTAAT
The DNA here is from genome assembly GCA_963277665.1 of Viscum album. Lineage (NCBI taxonomy): Eukaryota > Viridiplantae > Streptophyta > Magnoliopsida > Santalales > Viscaceae > Viscum > Viscum album. The sequence continues at coordinate 99,495 of CAUJRU010000970.1, forward strand.
AAACCATGTAGTTTTCTAACATATGTACTTTATCAATTATGATTATAATTGTTATATATTAAATATAAAACAAATATCCACAAAATTATAAATATTATAAAAAATTAACATAATAATAATCTCATGTTTTTTGGAAATTAATGTTTAAAACCCATGCATTTGACGCAAAAAACACTCCTTAAACACCAGACTTGCTAAAACTGTTTTTATAATATATTGGTCAATATTTTTACTATTAAAGATCAATTTGTCCTTTAATAGACCATATTTAATATTTCATAACCCTTAAAAATAACTTTATAATTTTTTTCTTTATTAATTTTATTTTAATATAAAATATAACATTTACTATGAAATTAAAATAATGTAAATTTTCAGATTATTCATTTAATTTTAACATTGAAATCTATAATTAATAAATGAATTAAAATAAATTAACTTTTTTTATTTTTAATATGATATAAGAATCATCAAAAATATTTAATGATATTAATTCAATCAATTCACTTCAGTTTTAAAATTTATAGTATCTTTTACTTTAGTTGATAATTACCTTAATAATCACTACATTAGAATTTTGTATGAATTTTAGGTACCTAAATAATATCAAAAAAATATTGATAAATTATTATGAAACAAAATACACATTTATCATTAGTATTGATACATATAACATGAAATATGAATTTTTAAACATCCTGATGTTTTACAAATGTTAAATGTGTGGAAATACCCATTTTGTCTCCTTCTTTACATAACCTATTATATATCGCACTTCCATTTAATAATATTCAAATAACCCATATAATTAGAGATAAGTATGGATATGGTCTATTATTTCCAATATATATACTGTTTATATGTGTCCATGTAACTTAGGATTGTATGATTAGGTTTGTAATATTTTGGAAACAAATTAAGATGTTCTTATTAGAATAAAAAATTTATACATATTACGAACAGGTATTTAAATTTTTTAAGATTAAATTCATAGTAGTGGGAAAATTACGGTTTTCCCTAATAACGTAGATGTGGTGAGAAAGATGGTTTTAATGTCAAATCATTCAAAAGTTAAACAACTGTTTATATCTAATTATATATTAAACAAATTCCAATGACCTAAATTTTATTTCTATATGTATAGTTGTTATATTTTAACATTAAAATCTAATTTAAAATATAATTTAACTGTAATATTTATTTATAAAAAATGTTTTTAACAAAATTAAACGAATATTTACTAATCACCCAAAATTGTGGATTCCCAAGAAAATCCCCAAAAAAATCACCTTAAGATAATTAAAAAAAATTTAATTTCAAAATAATGTTTATTTTCCAAATTAAATTTTGATAAGGATTTATGATTATTTTTATTATTGTTTACAAAATGAATAAAAATTGATTGTTTAAAAATGTACTTTTAAACATATATAGAATTACCAAAATTTTATTATTTAATTCTCTATAATTTATATTTACAAGAGACAATTATATATAATGTTTTAAAATTAGTTATTACTATTAATATTAATATTGTAAATGGGAAGGTTATAAATATCATGTTAATATAATTATATAAATGATGTGAAATTTTATAAAAACTCATCATTTTGTGTAATACACACCAAGTTGTTGTTGTTTCTAGAGTAAGAAAATTCGTTCATTGGGAAATGAATATGTGAATTATTTAAATGAAATACATCAATGAAGATTATTTATTTTGGAGAAAAGGTCCATAAAAATTTGGGGGTTTACATGTTGGACCATTTTAGATTATTGAGAAGATTGGCATGGTGGAATATATGATAACATTTCCCTCCCAATTGAATCCAATTCTTATGGTGTTCCATGTAACCAAGTTTACCAAAATATAAACAAGTCCTATCATATTTTTCAAATTCATAAGTGTTAGAATAGGACACAGATTTTTCTATATTTGAATGAACGATGTAGATTTGAGACTTCTAAGAGAAAGTGCATTTTGGGGAGCCTATTCCATTGGTTTGATTTCATTGGAATCATGAAAATTATGTGCATAATAAATGGTGGAGATTTTATTGTGTTAAGGAAGAGAATATATTTTTTCTAACCAATAAATCTTTGAATTGACTTTCTATTGATGAAATGTTTTTTCATTGACGCGAGAATTGTCACATATGCGTATTTTTTGATTTAATTTTCTTTTTATTTGTATTTTTTATTTTATATCTCATTTTCCCCTTGAAATTTTGGTTAAAATATCTAATTTTGGAATGATAATAGATGAAACATGATTGATGCATGATTTTTCAAACCAAGTTCCCTTGATGGGGAAACTGTGCTGCATTTGGCAATTTTGTGATTGAGGTGAACCACTCAGTTAGTTCATGGTTTTGAGAAATTTTGAGATAACCATGTGGCTTGTACCTCTTGGATAGTTTGGAGTGCAATGTTTTTGTATGGTGTGGAAAACCAGGAGTAAAAACCATGCGACCAATCTAGGTCATTAGAAATCGTGTTTTAACTTTTTTACCCATTATTTTTTAATCCAAAACACCAATAATCCTCCTCGTTAAGTATTTTTTAACCCAAGAGCATCCTCACTCCCTCATTAATCCCTTGTATCTTTGTTATTTTGTTTTATTTGGTATGTTTTCTCCCTGAATCTCTATGAAAGTTCATTTCTCCTTTCATTTCACCTCTTTTAATGGGTTTCTCTTTATCTATATTTTTTTGTTATCCTAATAATTATGTAACCTATATTCGGTAAAATATATATTATTAGGCTTGACTGATTATATTTGGGTTTCAATATTGTGTTTATATTTTTTCTGAAGGTGCAGTTGTTGTTTCAAACTATTTTCTAGAATCATCCAAGATTGAGGTAGGTAATTACATGTTTTATAATTCTAATATGATTGTGATATTTTTTTGAATATTTAAACATATTCTGTGCAATTATTTTTTTTTTCAGAGAAAGGTTTTTTCAAAAGGATTTGAGATAAGTATTTGTTGAAGGAAAATTTTAAAAATTAAATGACTTATGTTTTATGTGTGATTTTATGTTGTGTTTTATAAAGGTTTTTATAGATTTTGAAACAGTAATACATTGAAAAAATTGTGAAATTTATTTAATGTGGATTTGGTGTGTGAGTGAATTTGAAATGTGGGTTTCTAATTACCAATGGTGGTTTCTTATTAGTATTCTCATTTTTTATTATGTGCATGTATATGTGGTGATCAATGTTATATGTGAAAGGAAAATTAAGAATGAATGGAATCCTTTGTATCTAGGTTGGATGTCTAAGATTAGTACCCCATTTTTCTAAAAAATGGGATGGATATGATTTTTCTAGAATAATTTATGATTAAAAAACTAAATAAATCATTTTAAAGATTTGATAGATGTAGAACATTGGATGGATGCCTATATAGTGGCACATTCATGAGAACGTTGAGGTATTGGGTTATAAAACTTTCTTCAACATGTTATGAGGATCGTAGTGTCTCAACATTTCTGGTACCTTTAGGAATTTTATGTAGTGATCTTATGATGTTGTGATTACCATCACAATATTCTGGATCATTGTTTTATTTTAATTGTCATTCATGTTTATTTGAAGATGTTTTATTTAATTTCTGGTAAAAATATTATCAGGTACTTTCTTAAAACATATATAGTGATTTTTCTTCCAATGTTATGGAATTAAATCCATCTTTTGGTTGGAATCATAATGGGATATTTGTCACATACTACATACACACAATGCTGTGTGTATACATTGTAACATTTGACCCATGAAAGGGGATGATGTGTCATGGTGATTATGGAAGATATTAATGATAGTTTTCCATTTCATAGAAAGGTTGGTGGTGGTTGATTGAGGATGATTTTACACTTAATTCATGGAGGTTTTGGGATAGTTATTTTTTTATCATTCTATTGTATTACCATTGTGTTTTGTTTAATGTTGTTTACCTTGAATATGAAAATTATTTTACCTTGTTTGGTTGTGATTATTTAGTTCTGTTTTTTTGTCGTTGATGGTAATTAACAACAATTTAATTGGGTGAAATAATTTCCAAATCATGAAGAAGATACTAAAGAAATAGTTGTCATCCATGGGTGTCGTTAATGCCCTTCAGGACATGTTTTGGAGGAGTTTGGGTGTCAGGTAGGATTGTACCCCAGTTTGGTCCGGGATAACATTACTCTGTAAATTTCCATAAAACAAACATAAGTAACATAATATCATATATAACATAATTTATAAAAAAAAATCCTTTTTTAATCATTATTATAATTTTTCTATATTCATTACATTAATTAGATATATTTTGTTATGAATATGTTTTGTTAATAACTGTATCATTTATTTACATGTTTATTAATTTTAATATCATCTCCAAACATTTTATTATAATACAATTATTTATATGTAATTTAATATTAATTAATTATTGACTAACATTAATTTGAAATGTTCAATGTTAATTCCTTATGTGTTTTAGTTACACAATTTGAAACCTGGATTATTAAAAACAAATTTTAGTGATAATGTGAAAACAAAAAATATACGGTAATAATAATATATAAAATGAATATAATATTTCTATGACCATTTAATAATCATTTTATATTTATATTGTTATATTATTTTTTTAATAACCCATTATCATATAAAATCAAATTTTAAATAATTATTCATTTAGGTGGTTTACCCAACCTAATCTAGAAAATAAATTATCTCAATTTGTGAGTGTGTTTAAGGAGGCATTTCTTTTGAAATATGAAAATTATTTAGTTAGAGTGATTAAATAATTTGATATTTTCTGGATGGTGAACTAGTATAAAATATTTTATGATATTAATGAATGAATTAATCAACAAAGTAAAAATATATTCATATAGGAAGTAGTACACACAAACACAATTTACAATTAATTATATTAGTATGTTGAAAAAAATAAAAAAATGATTATATAATTAATATTGTAATATATAAGTATAATATTAATACTGAAGAAATCATTTTCTTTTGAAGTTATTATATTTAGATGATTTTTTTATTACAAAACAAAGAAATTGTGAGATCTCATACTTAGTGGTATTTATTTTTAATTGGATGTATCCCTAAAATTGAATGGAATATGTTAAATATGTGCGAAAAATGGATTAATTTTATGAAGTAGTGTATAATATTTTCTGAATAAATGTATGTGATCCCATTTTATATGAGTGGAAAGTGGATGTTTTGGAAAAATATATAAATATTTTAAAAAATTCAATGACATAATTCAAAGGACAACGTCTACAATTATTAGATATAATGGTGTTTGGGGACAATTTAGATAGGGAAGGGCACACAAATATTCATTCCAAAAATGATTTAGGCATGATATATTATTTTAGAATTATTTATTTTTCATTTTAAACATTTACTTTTAAAATGAAAATTTATGTTTAAAAGTTTGATTTTATGTCATTCAAAACATATTAAATAACCCATATAACCATTTATTTTTGTTATATAACTGAATTTAAAATCAATTTAATTCAATTTAATTTCTAAATACTATATCATTGTCAATAAATTATAATACATAATGTGTCAAAAAATAGTTTTAGATGGGAAATTACAGTTGGACCATTATTTATTGTTAATCATTTGTAGTAATAATTAAATATTTTGTGACTATTATTGTTATTATTATTTATTCTTGAATATAGTATATTGGATTTCAATTTACGTGATTTGAATGAAATTTATTGATGGTAATGACACAATAATTTTAAAATAATAGTTTCACCAAAATTATGGTATTTGGCACTAATATATGAAATCAAAATTTTATACCTAAAAATTAAATTTTACATATTAAATTGTAAAAAATATTATATGAATCATAATTATTTTTTCAAATAACATTCTATTTTTTGTGTAATTATTCTCAAAAGTCTAAATAAATAATATATTTTTATTTTAGTAAACATTTATAAAAAATGTTATATGTATAAATTATTAATTGAATTGATTATAATGATATTAATATAATAAATTTCTTATAAATATGTTTTATGTGGGATTATAATATATACAAAACCTAATTCCCTCATGAATAAATGTAATTAGAGAAAATATGAAAAATTATTTTTTAAAAATATACATTGATTTCAAAAAAAGATATTCATTGTTTTTATGAAATGATAAAAAGACACTAAATTGATTTATTTTACATCATATATATATATTATATAAAAAATATTCACAAATCATATTACACGTATTAAATTTAATGTTTTACAAAAATCCACATTTTTTCAATTTTTACAATAAAATTTATTTGTAAATAATAATATAAAAAATATATATTAAGATAAAATTAATTAAAAATTAAATTTTAGATTAAAAAAAATATATTAAAGAATTAAATCATTCAATTTTCATAAATATCCCATATAGAGAAAATGGGTTTCCTAAAACATAAAAAATGTATGGAAGAAGATCATGAACTAAATCATTTGTCTTTAAAAACATGATCCACAAAATGATATCAAAACATAATAATATTTGGTAAAAATTTAATTATTATTAAACTATATATGGAAAAAATAATTTAGTGAAATTGAATCATAATGAAAATTTATTTTGACACATTTTTTTAAAATTTTAACATTCATTTTGATGACTATATTTTTAAATATTTGAATTTATTTAATGAAAATTTAAAAATAAGTTCTTCCATGGAAATATAATTTTTCTTAAAACTACATTCCCTATAATTGAAAAGAGAACATAATTTAAAAAGTATGTTAATGGAAAAATTATTATCATATAAGATGTTATATAACTGAATGAAAAGAGTTTCAGTTAACAAGTTAACTATAGATGTTATAGTTAAGAGAACAATTGAAAGGTAATTATACTAACAAACCATGATATAAAAAGTTCTCAAAAAATCGTCCTTTATAGTAAACAATGATTTTAATAAAGGAAATGGAATATACATGAAAATAATTTACTTTGATGTTAATATATTTTAATTAATACATGAAAAAACATAAATTTTAAAAAAGAGGAAGGATAAAATAAATTGAAGACATTTTATTTTAAAAAGAATCATTAATAATGGAAAAAAAATAATAATTTTCAAAATATAAAATTTATTGGGTGAAAAAACAGTATTTTTAATGTTTAAAAAACATTTTTAACATCTATAAATAAAATTATTGAGGATCCCAAAATATTTAAAAAGATAAATTAATTATTCTATTAAACAGAATAAAAAGATTCATTAGGGATACAAAATACCAATTTGAACAATATCAATGGAATAATTATAAAAAAGTAGAAACATAGACAAGAAATAAAAAACCCATTAAATAAAATAATATTTATTCCTAAGAATCATAAATGTTAATGAAAAAAATATAATCATAATTGATGAATTATTTGTCAGATAATAATTTCCCTAAAAAGATGTTTGAAATATAGTTTAATATTATCATTTATTATAATTGGTCAATAATGAATTCTCTGAGTCAATAAAGATTGATTATAACCCAAGGTAGTGTTTCATCCATGAATACACTGTACAATAATTATAACATTTGAAAAAAATCCCATTATAGTTATTACATTAAACAAGACAGTGAAATAAATCATAAGAAAAATAATTGCATATACTTTATTATGTTTAGAATGTTTATATAGAGTTATTTTTCATACATGGACTCATTTGTTTCATATTTGTACCATATTCAAGACAAATATGTAAAAAAAAATGAAATAATTCCCCATAAAAGGTTTAATTATGATGAAAAATCATTACCCAGATTCCTTTCATAATAGATCACACTCAACACAAGTGTAAAAAAACATAACTATCATAATATCATATTTCAAAACCAATCCTAGAAATATCAATGTAATATACTACTTATTGTATGTTTTTTAAGATAAGTAAAATAATTACTTATATTGTATTATATTTACCATGTGTCAATAATTTTATAATTTTGACGTCTATGTCATAATTATATTGTTATTTACAAAAAAAAAATATAGAAATATAATTATTATTATATAATTTAATATTATCTAAAACAATTTATTGAATATAGTCTTTCTCATTCCAATCCAAATTTTTATGGGATACATTATGTGAAATATAAAATAAAACAACATATAATTATTAAATTAGAAATAAAATTACTCATTAATAATATGTTATAAGAAAAATATATTATATTTATATCCATATTCCATTAATTAATTTCTTTTATAATTAAAAAAATTTATTATTCATTTTCCCATAGTCAGTGATAATCTGAATTAAGTGCATCATTCATGTTGGCTATTAAACCAACCCAATAATTTACACACATTAGATCAATTTGATAGTATGGTGATGGATATATATCTTGAAATATTACCATAATGAGAAAATAACTAAGAAAGTATATTTAATTTGATATGATTTTTATCTTTAATTTTTTGATTTTGATAACAAATAAAATATTATAATTTTTTAAATGCCTCTTCGTGGAGGTTGTAGTCCATAAACCAGCATGATTAATGTTCCTCTTTTTTAATAAATTTTATGAAAATGGATAAATAAGGATTTAAAAATTAAATTATTAATATATGATTATAGTAATAATAATTAATAAATTACATTATTAAGGTAATTTTATATTTGTAAGAGTAAGATTATGAATAAACCATAATAAGTAGAAAATAACTACATTAGAGTCTTTCTTTTTCAATTAAAATTCTATTGAAATTGACATGATTATACTATCTATGATTTAAAATATGGTTATTTCTATGGAATATGTTTATAGTGATGGTAAAAGGTTGTTTTCCAAATTAGATTTATCTATTTGTGATTGAAATGTTATTTTTTATCCCATTTCATAAATGTGGAAATGGATTCTTTTGGTGAATCCCTTTATATTTAGATATTTATATGAAACTGTTCAAGGGTAAAGGGATCAATTCTCTGGAAATAATTATATATGCAGTCTCTCTAGTTTTATGAAAACTATTCCAATTAATTTCACAAATATTTTGAACATGCGATATTAAATTTACCTATATGTTTTTAGAGTTTAATATTTCACATTGAAATTAGTTAACTTGTTTCACACCAATTGAATTATATTTTATAATATAAAACAAACATATAAACATAAATTTGTTTTATTTAACATAATTTTCTTTTGTTTAATTCTATTATGATTTTAAAAATTATAAAATGATATTTTAAGTTAAAATAATGATTTTGTAGAAAACAAATATGTATAAAAACATTATTTTGACCATTATAGATTTTAAATTTTTTTATTGATGAAGAAATAACTTTTTTTAATAAAATTATTTATGTTTATATAAAAAATATTAGAATAAATATTTATAGGATTATAATTTTATTGATTCGATAGAAATTACTTTATATTATGACAACTTTAATTTTAAAATTATTTTGCCAAGATTGTCCTGATAATTAGAAGTTATCATAATAATCTGAATTTTATTTCAATAAAATACAATTTTAGATATTAATATGCATGAAAAAAATAAAATAATGTAAAAAAAATTATGAAATTAAATTTCTATGTTTTTTTGAAATTAACAATATTATTACTGCTTTTAATGCATAAAACCCTATTTCAATAATCTATTTTTAGGGAGAAAGTATAATTTATATAAAAAAATTATTAATGGTATTAATACTATTTATATAAATATGATAATAATTATTATATCATAGTTATTTATAATTAAAATCCATCGACAACCTAATTTATCCATCAATATATATTATTATAGAAACATATAAATCATAGTTTGTATAAAATATCACATGATTATAAAAAATAATATTCATTGTATTTATAATTAGAAAATTGCACGTTTAGATGAATTATTTATAATTATATATATTAATGTATGTATATATATAGTATACCAAAATGACTTAATAATCATCTAATACATATAAAAGTGGGGAAATTGGAAATTTCTGTATTTTTACTATTCACCAAGAAATTGATTTTTAAAAAAAATATCTAAAATCTATAACATAATGTACATTTTTTTTCTGATTAATTTAACCCAAAATATTAGTTTATCAAATAAATTTTCTATAAATTTTAAATTAAGATATTAAAAATAAATTATATATTATAAATAATACAACTTTTTAAAAAAAAAACCATTTCAATGTTATTTCATATTAATTATTTATCATCTAAAGGTAATAACATGAAATGGTTTGAAATCATCTATATTATACCATATTTATTAATAATGTATTAATAGTTTGTTTTTTTATGGTATAACATGTTATAAAATATATAGAAGCCAATATGTATTTTAATGAATTTAAAATATCATGTCGTCGCATTCTACCCTCTATAAATAAAAATTTTACTATAAATATATAATTGTCACCTACTGATAATGATAGTTAAGGTTTTTAATATTATTTATATAATTATAGAATTATTTTCCTATTTAGTTTCAAAATTACTAATTTTAGTTAGACTAATGGACTTATATATTTCTTGAAAGAGGCATCTGAATATATTGATTTCATTTAAAACATCATGGGGAAAAATAATCACTATAAAGCATCATAACTCATATAATTGAATTGTTTTTCAGATAGAGTATTTATTAATTCATTTTATATTAAAAGATCATAATATGGTCGTAAATAAGAAATATGATTTCTTTTCTTGTTATGATGGATTCAATGTGGTGCTAACTATTACATTCCAAAACGCGTTGATTTTGTTCAAATGGAAAAATAGTAACTCTTCGATAAACATCAAACTTTATAGAAAATATTGATAGAATATAATATCCAACCTTTATAGGGATGATTAAATTATCATTTAAAATAAAATTTCCTATTATTGTGGCAAGTACTACAATCCCACTGTGTATTAAAAATTATTGAGTAGATGTTGATTGTTCCTTTAATCCTTATTTTTTTATAAAATGAATCAAATAATATCACTAATATAACAATTCCCTTGTTTCACTATTTTATTATGTTAATTAATATTGTGATCCTTTTCAATTGTGGAGTTATTTATTGTTTTTGAAAACACCTAATAACAAGACCTTTGATGTATTTGTTATTCTTCACCTTAGATTTGTTAATAAACAAGTTCAGTTGAGTATAAAAACCTTTATATTTCTTTATAATCCATCAAAACCTAATACAAATTCTTTTAACTCTGAGACATTATCGAGAGTTATTTATTAGAAACATTTTACTAGTTAGATTTTCAATGATCATTAAATCATCACTATATATTATGAGGATATATCCTATATACCCAAGTATGCTAACAACTGACCTAGATCTAACATGGCTAAATGGGTGTCCCCAGTCCCAAAGGTTTGGAAATTAGACCCTTTCATCACAAACAAATATGGATATTGTTTTCCAAAAAAAGTGTAATTGAAAACAAAAAATTCAAAAATATGAACACTCTAATGGAATAAATTACCAAAAATTATTTAAAATAATACACATCATTGAATCATCAAAATAAAAAATATCATCCAATATAAAGCCTCATACATATCCCATGTAATCGGTGGAACACATCTCCATTTTCCAACACCTTTAATATCAGTCCAAATAATGAAGAACAACCAGAACATATAAGTGTTTTTTATCTATTTACAGGTCCTTTAATAAGATAATATTCATATCCAAAAATTAAAAGGTAGTGTGTGAGAGAAAAAATACATCATGTTGTCACCAAGTTTTCAATTATTAATTATTGAACTATTAATAACATAGTTATATAAATTTAAATATAAAAAGGCATGGCATGAAATTTATATAATTTCAAAAAAAAAGTTATTTAACAAAAATAATATACACGATATATCAATACACACATAAATTAACATTTTAAATAAAACATCTATACTAAATAGTTTACTTTAATGAAATAGAACCATTTTCAGTGGAATTTATTATTCAAATAAAAAAATTCATAGAACCATGTAATATTATCTATAAGATATATTTTTTTAGAAATAAGATAATCACATGCTTAAATCCATGATATCATCTAAATGTGTGCACACATCCCATGGAATAGGGTGTCAAGATTTATCTTTACACCAGGGAAATAATATTTATGTATGTTTATATCATTTTTGTCATCTTCAATTCATTTTTAGTGCATTACATCGTAGGGTTCATGTCATTAATTCCTATTATCTGCCCAATTTATCATGTTTTGTAGTCAATTAATCAATCACTCAATGGAAAATAAATAATATCAAATATATTTAAAATACAATTACCCAATATTATTATTCAATATGCCATTCTCATTTATGAAAAAAATCATAGGTTTACATAAATTCATTCTTATTAAAATAATCATTCAACATAAAGAATTAAATTCATGTTTAAAAATAAAATCATTTCATGAAAACATTTTCCAATGTCAGTCATCATTTTTTTATAATCCATAAAAAAATAAATTTAATTTAAAATGGAGGCCTTCACAATTTTCATTCCCTGTAGAAATGAAAAAATGTTATTCTCAATTGAGGGTTTTTATATCAATTCAAAAAATTATTCTAACAAATAAATAAAATAAAGAATCCAATTATATTTAAAAATAATATGGAACCTTAAAAACATACAATATAGATCAAATCAATAAATGGAATATAAAATTACAATGATTAAAAAGGAGTAGGATATCAATAAGGAAATCATTGATCATTATCCAACTATGTCAACTCTAAAAAAAATTGCATTATCATCCCATATTAACTGAAGTATTATGGATATAGGGAGAAAATGTGAGGAGAATCACTAGAGATCCAATACAAAACTGAAACTTTTGTAGTGGCTAGATTTATTTAGTACTGATGGGTGTAATAATAGTGTGATCAGGAAGAGGGATAGTAGAATTCCAAATGAAATAAATGGATCAACTAAAAAAATTGATGGAAATGTGGAATTAATATTATAAATCAATGGTTTATGGTTTATGCTTTTCATGTTGTGTATGCACAATAGAGATTTCACAATGTGTTAAAATGAAAATGTGAGAATAATTTATTTCATTAGCCACTCCTATAACACATGTTCATATTTTTATTTTTTAATAATTCTATTCCATAATATATTCTCTAGGACTAGGCTAATGTGATATATACATCATAAACAATGAATTTAAAACATAAATTCATTCTATAACCAATTCCCATCAACATCTCTCTATATAATCATACATAAAGATTACGATTCAACCATGGCCCAATGTGAATCCACTAAATCCATTAACATTTTTATACACATTTTCCATTATTCAAAAGATCATATATCCCCTAAATTTAAATAATATTCAAAGGAAAATATCAACAACCTCAAAACTCTGGAAATTTCTCTAAAAATGTATACAATACAATAGTAAGGATGTATGTGAAAGAATATAAGACAATTTTACAACCCCAACCATAAAAAACGTTTTTCTAATAGAATTATTTTTTTCTGATTTCATGTCAGCGAGTTTGGGTCCTGGATCTCTCATCAGTTACTCATGCTCTCAAATATCCTAGGAATAGAACCATGCCCCCATATCTCATAGACCTATGATATTATCTTCCCATGAAGGAACATTTTATAAGAATAATGTTTCTAGAATGAATTTTTAAGCACAGATAAATAAGGATAAACATCAATATCATCCAATAAAGATACGTGATAAGGGTAAGATAGATAATTTCAATGCTCTGATAAATGAAACATGTTGTTGATCGATGTCAACTGTGGTGGAAGTTACAAATATTTTCCACATTCCCCACCATGTCAAAATTTTAAAAAGTATCCACAAATCATATATAATGATTTAATATATTCCCTTGATTTTTGTGACACAACCTCACTGAAACTCTCAATAATTCCTAGAAACCAAATAATATATCTAATGGTCATCGATGAGATTCATCGTAAGTCATTCCTGGAACTGTTTCATCAACATTCTACGATGGAACATTGAAATCGATATAATAATTTTTTGGGAGAAAACTCATTCCAGTGAAGGATAATTATCAAATCCCCATCCAACACAACATACATCTTTAAAGACTCATGTAAATGTCCACAAATAGATCCATTATAATAACAAAACATTAATTATTGTTATAGAAAAACACAATCTGTCCCAAATGGTCATCACATGATACACTAAAGTATGTAAATGAATAATGTAATGGTAATTAAAGAATGAAAATATATTTATCTATTTTCCCATTAAAATATGGATGAAATATCATGATAAATACCTAACATATATCATAGTACCACTTAAAGGCCCTTACTAATTCCACATTAGAAATTTAGATCTTGATCAGAGAGCGCAAGAAAAAAAATACATGTAATCACAAAATATATTTCTCAAATATATTTATTAAATTATTAAATTTTGGAATTACCATTAATAATTATAAATAGAGTTGATTTGGTTATCCTGAAAACCAAAATTCACATTTCATTATTCCATTGATGGGTATATTGAAACACAAACCAAGTCCCTAGAAATAAAATCTCACTTTCATATCAATACTGGAAGTCATTTTAGAAAACCCCAAGGGATATCGTGCAATACTTTTCTGTTTTGGATGGAATAATAATGAGATAAAATTTCAATGATATATTTTCTCAAACCTAGACACCAAAATCATCACCAAAGATCATAGAACATCATTTTAGTTCAAACATTTACTTCCCAAATGGATCTATGGTAGTCCGACATCATATCCTTTACTATGGTAAATGATATATCCTTACAATTTCAAAAAACATAAGATACCCTTATATGTGAATTCCTCATATATTATTTTCTCCCCACCATTAATAAATACATTAATTTCATGGAATTAATCATTAAAATGCTATTCCATAAGAAATATTTGAAGAAAAATAGAGGACAATTTCTTTCTCCCAAAAATAAATTCAGAATTATTCTCTAAAACACATAAATGAAACTGAGATTATAGAGTTATCAGAAATAACTTTTTTGTTGATTTTTTCATGGTCTATTTCATGTTTTTCTTTCTAAAAGAAGTAGCAATGAAATTTTACTTTATTGCGGTGTAGGAAATGTAGAAAAAAAATATTTTCTGTAGTAAACATAATGAATCTTCTATAGGTTCATATCATTGTGAGAGAATAAATACCTTATTTTGTTTTTTTCATATTAAATACAACCCATTTAAATGAATTGGTAATGCTTCTAACCCTTAAGAGAATACATCATAATATTCAATTTGATATCGTGTGTAAAATAATTTTTCTAGTTTATTTTAAGCTATCATAAACCATAGGCCACAATGTGATAACTATATATAAGTATATAACCTAATACTAAACCTAACATATCTCAAAAGTCTAGATACCCCTACCCATCCTCATGATGTTTCAATAATTTAATAGAATTCAACATACATTTCATCTCAATAAAATTACTATGAAATTTCTTATCACAAGACAACAAAAAATGTTTCAATATTATATTAGTGAAAGAAGAATCCATATTAGGAAAATGTCAAATGAATTAATGTTAAAATCACACCAACCCTATGAATATTCATATATATAAATAATTACATGGTTAACCCCATTTACTGATGGCCATTACCTTATAAGGATCAACTCATATACCATGTAATGAGATCACATGCCCAAATAACATCACTTCATGAATCCAAAATTAAATTTATTAATATTCTTGTAATGTCAATGATTACTAAATATTTCCAGAACATCTCCCAAATGACATATAGGGTCCTCCACACACTATGAATAAAAAAAATATTTACCATAAATACCCAAATGTATGAGTCAAGTTACTTATTACATATCACGTTCATCAATTCTATACAATGTGATGATGCATTGTTTTGACCTAATTATATAACCAGATACTTATAATGGAAATACCTACACATAAAGGTGTAATTATAAATTTTAGAATATTTTATTCTCAACTAATGATATCCAAATCGAAGGACAATCATTGAAAAAAAGATACCCCTTTTAGCTGGTAAAGTCGATATCAGTATGTAGAAATGAATATTTCTAATTTATTATGAATATGTTGAGATTCATAAATTCAATAGATATATGAATTATTTCATTAGGTTTATCTACTAATTAAACTAGTTCCACCAAAGGTGAAAAACTCGGGCATGTGAAATTTTTCTATAACATCATTCAATTGAGATTTGAACTCTATCCACTCTACATAATCCATGTAATATGAAAAAGTTGACCTCGATTATGGAATATGTACTATATCAATAGTGAAATAAACCACTAATTCTATAGGAAAACTAGAGATATCCGAAGGAAATTCATTAAAAATATTGATTAAAAATTTATGGAGACCACCACCACAATATTCTTGTTCAAAAATGAATTAAAACATTTATATTACCCTTTCTAAATTTGAGAAATAAGGTCCATATCTACATGACCATCTAACCCATTCTCCAAAAATGTCACATAAGACCCAATTATAAATAGTATAGTAGTCTCTTCATTGATGACAAAAAATTAATTATTTTATGAAATTATCCAATATAAAAAAATTATGTTTTGATATTTCATAACATGACCAAATAAATCAAGGTCTAAACAATTTTTGGTAAAGAGAAAACAAAATAAAAAGGATTAAGACGCTTATCTCTCCATTTTATGATAGTACTTGTAATTCCCATCAAATATGATAAATTATGCAAGGTATTATTTATCATATTCAAAATATGAATCGTTATAAATGAGTGAGATACATTATTATCAAATTAAGTAGTCACTAATGTTACAGATCTAGAGATAGTACATTTCTTTTTCATGGGTCCTACATCATCTTCCAATACATAAATTACAATTGTATAATTAAAAATTTATTCATATTATTTTGTCTTGAAACCCACATAGTCATTGATGTGTCTGATTTAACAGTCTTACTTCTTGGTGCTAATGTGTATGTTCCACTACATGGTATATGGAACTGTAAAAATCCATTCAGGAATGCAATAATTATTGAAGATCACACTAAAATATAATATAAAATTTCATGTGATTTTATTTCACTAGTTTTATATCCCTAAGTTATTTTTGGATCATATGTGATAAACATATGATGCCAGGCTACTAAAAATGGTTAACATTGGTCTATTCATGAAATTCTTCTCATGGTAGTTTTTTGAGAGGGTCCATTTATAGAGCCCCATTCATGGAGTCCATTCATGGACATTTGTATTGCATAGGTATCATTCATGAATCTCTCATAATGAGTAAATGATGTGTTATTGATAATCTAAATGAAATGAATTATTCGTCACGTAGCACTTTGTGAATGCATAAAGGGTTGATGGTAATATAATCATTGAGAATTCATCGACTCACTAATCCATGCAACATAAAAAATTTAATGTAGCATTAAAAATGCCTCAGATAATACTAAATCACATTCTATATACCCCCCCTCCCACACACACAAACATTCATCCATTAAAGGGTTCATAGAAACTGATTTATGACATGACACTCAGAAATATCAAATCTAAAATGAGAATAAAAAACTTAAAGACCACATTTCTCCATAAAGAATTAATTGTGATTGGGAAGGCCTCTGGAAGCCAAAATTTTGACGAAGCTACAATGCTTTACAAAATAGTTCTTTCACACCTATTTAGATCCCACATTTTTCTATATATACTCATACGATTGTCAAAACCCATCGAAATACTATGAACGCCTTGAAGACACATCTATTGGGAGAGCATGGGATCCCTAAACAACATGCATCCTAAGACCATGATATTTTCATGCCCCATAAATTCTAAGGATCCTTCCTTCGCAATCATTACACCATACCACATGGGATGTTCCCTCACCCACTCACTCAATATCATTGTTGGGATACATCCCATGACCCTTATTCACATCACTTTTCTACCATCAAGAACCCTGATGAATAATACAGAGTTTCATGACAACGTTTTTTATACATTTCATCAAAATATATATTTTCACTGTATACAAACCCAAAATACTACCCATACAATTCAATAACATTAGTCGACGTAATCATTTGGATCTCATTCCCATGTCATTATTTGATATTCTCTTTTAAGATTTACCACGTTCCTTTACTTGTAAAACTCCTTAAAAAACTCATTAAACACATTACATGACTCGTATGTCATGTCGAAATAGAATGGGTTTCTCATGCGTAAGTACCATGTCATCTAATTGCTGGAATCATCCAACTTGTTCTACTCATTACATGACATTAAATTTTAGTATACCCTACCATTCTTGAATAGGATTCTATATGAAAAAAGCATGATATGCCTCCCCTAATGATTATAAAAACATATTTCATGGACTATACATCATATCATTAAACTGTAATATTCCCTATCATTCATGAATATGATTCCTTATGGATCAATAATAATATACCTCAATTTTTGATAATTATAATTAATTATATATACCTCATAACATGACATTAGAGTATATAAAACCCTTTAATTTATGAATAGGATGTCTTGTACATAATGAATAAAATTCCTTATTCAATTATCATGAGAAGCAATTTTGTAGTCCTCACTACACAGAATTAACGTATAACATACCCTATCAATAATAAATTGGTTTTTTATGCATCATGAATAATATGCATAATTATATGATCATGGTATTTCATTATGTAGTCCTCGATACATGACTTTAAACAATAGAATAACATGTCATTCATCTATATTATTCCTTACATGGTAAGAATAATATTCTTAATGTCATGATCATGATAAGGAATTAAACTGTCATTAATATATGACATAAAAATTGTAGAATACACTATATTTCCAACATATGACTTTTCATGAGAAACACATTAGATTACTTATGGTTTATTCATTAGATTCATAAGGTAATGATCATGAGGCTTCCACAAATGAACCACCAGGGGATAAGTTATCATCTTTCAAAATAAGGTTAAACTGTAATCTTACCCCAAGTAATGGACTTGGGATTCCCTCATAAACAAACAAGAGGAATCCTAATTGGGAATTTCCATGTGTATACCCCACATAAATATTCATAAATATGTTGATAAACTATAATCTTACATCATGTAATGGACATGGAAGGGCCTCATGACCAGACATGAGGAAACATGACTTTGAGGATTCCAAGTGTAAGACTCACATACTACATCGTTTAACATGACATTATATTATAATATTAAAGCATGTAATGGACAAGGAATTTTTTTCATTAACTGAACTGAGGAATAATTAATGGGTTTCTCCCACACATTATTCATACATGACATGTCCATTCATATGATGTTAAATTTAAATGTTACCTCATCCAATAGATATAAGATTCTCTATTTAACTGACATTAAAAATAATGGACAATATGCTTACACATGTAATCCCCACCGACATCCTCTATAATCTTATCAGTACATGGTCTTCAACCATGGATAAGACCAAATGACAATGTCGCTACACATAGTAGTGCATGGGATACTCTCATGTTTAAGAACCAATTACATCGTCTTTAGTCCTAATAGTTCCTGAGAAGCTACCACCAAAAATACCCAAAACATTCCACAAAAAGAAATATTATTATGACGGGAAAATTTTATTAATAATACCCACACCATCCCTCATATATGATCCTACTGTGACATGACCATCCACACCTCATGATGTTAAATAGCACATATCGATCATGTCACACAAACATTAACTCTACATCAAACTATGTCGGTTTTGATCATAGTGTTAAAAACAAGGTATGTATGTATTGTCCATGAAGTTAAATCTAGAAAATACTTAACTATGTAGGTGTTCCATTATAGGGAAGTACCTCCAAGTTCCACCTCACATGGAATTTGTTCTACATTGTAAAAATGGAGTGAAAAAATCTTTATTATGGTCGAACCATCTAGATATTCATCAAAATGTCTTGGATCCAAAATTTTAATATTTGGTCTGAGATCTTATTTTTAGGACCACATAACATAATCATCAGCACAAGGAGATCTATCCACATCAGTAAAAATTCATTGTTTTACCTCTTATGCATTATCCTCAAGATTCACCCCTTATAGTGCTCATTCCCCAAAAAATCGTTGTATTCCCTCGTATGGATATTCCTCTTTAACCCAACTGTAATGGGAATCTGATCGATCTTAAAAAGGAGTTAAACTCGTGAACCAAACAATTTATATATGAATATTTAATCTATCTTCATAGGATGTAGATCTTGTGACATGAACCAGAACAGATTCCCCATGAAACAAACATGTTATTCTATATGTAAAATGACGAGGAAGTCTTATGCCCATAGAATCATGTAAATTGTATCCAAGAAGAGGCTCATTATGTTCTTTGCCAGAGATTCGAGATATGAGATACATTTAACATCAATGGATATGGAAACACCTGAAGTTAATTAAATCAAAAAAGACACAATATTCCTTGGGTTCAATGCCTAATATGACTAAGATGGTATTCTTACAATATCAAATGGAATTAATAAATTATATTATACCAAAAAAACCAACATCTAGGGATTACCATACTTGACTAAATATAGAATTTCCTCTAACAAAATATACCTACCTTATCAGGATACATGTAGTCTAATTAAACTGCATTCATAAAGAGATGAAATTGAGAATGAGTTCCATGAACATTACAGAAATCTATATGGTATACCCAGACTAGTAAATGATATTAAAGGAACAATACATAGATTAAGGAACATAAACATTATCATTCCATTTTAGTTTATGATATGAAATTGTTGATGAATGTTATCAGATACACCTATATATGGAATATGTGAATTTAAGGGAAAAATCAAGTTCACGCATTTTATGGTATATTGGTGGGATCTAATGAATTGTTCAGAAACAATGTTGAATAAAATATGTTGATGAACATCTATTAGTGTCTATATAGACCAAAAAATTATTGATATTTAGTGATTTAGTAAAGAGATCTCTCGAGTGAGAAAAAAAATACTATATTTGAATAAGGTTGATGGGAATTTTATAATGACTTCAAGTGGTCCAAAAGGGTTAGGATGTCTTGAACCCCCATGAGACACATCACACATTCTCTTTCCAATTATGGTACTAAAATATTTTTAAAAAAAGGGAAAATGGAACTCTCAACTTCCCAAACATACTTGGGTGATCATGATCTCCCATTAATAACCAATCTATTAAGTGAATATAATATGTGAGATTCAATATGATGAGTTGATACTCTTAGTCATATTGAAGACCCATCACAAATAATAATGACATTATTTTGTCATTTTTCACAGCTCTGGAGAAAATTTAATTAGCTTGCCAATATGGTTCTAATAATTTTACCCCATCTTATCACAAAACATAAGTCTATAAAAATATATAGAATTTTAAAAGACCATAAAATTAATTTATTATTCATCTATGAAATGAATAACTAATCTATTTCACTCTGAACTAAAATTCTTATTATCTGTATAAATAAAATACCACTATCTACTGAGAAAAACCCATACTTGAATCTATAACATATCACAATAATCATACCTTCATCCCTCTAGTATAATCCATTATTCATAATGAAAAAAGGGAATGATGTAGAATCTCCCACTAAAACAACATAGACAGGAACTATCCCAAATAATAATATACCCATGCCAACTCTATTATAGTCTTAAGTGAATTCGTAATCCATATGGGTTAGAAACTATATCTTTTCATTATAAAATAATAAATATTGAATAATTTTTGGATAAATCTAGTGGAATACAATTGGAAATAATCATTATGATCAAAACTATAAAGAAGAAATGAACAGAAATAATAGGTAAAAATACCATATAGTTCTTCGTCAAATGGTAAAATATATACAAAGGAAAAAAGGTGAGATATTACAAATTTAATAGGATGATCACATAACCACTGGTCACCTCCATCACCTTAGGGCCCATGGATTACAAACATCCACCACCTCCCACTAGAACTAACCCATTTCTTGTAAATCAAAAAATCTAATCTATAAACACCAAAAACAATTTGGATGTCATCTAAATAAAAAGTTGGATGTAATCTAAATAAACCAATATGGTTTCAATATGTGATCCAAAATCAATTCCATAATAATTAAACTAAATTTTATTTCAATTTAAATATAGATATTCATGATAGAAATTTTAATTGTTTCCAAAAAAATATTTCAAAATAAATATTATTATAACTATATCACATAATTCATAAATTAATATTTTATTTAAAATAGTCTTATAAAATAGTTTTCATGAATAAAATAATCAATAAAAACATTATGTAATCACTAAATGAATAATTTTTAAAAACCATGTATTAAGAAGTTCGGTACCATATATCAATATATAAGATCCACAAATTACTCAATCAGTGATGTCTCCTCAATGTGTGCACACGTTCTATATATCATACAATTATGACAGAACACCCAATTAGGGAAATTGTGATGCAGTAATTTCATGTCACTCTTTTCAAGGACAAATAATTACTATAGGACTATCTCTATGTATACCTATCCTAATTACTTACTAATTATTTAGGAAAATAAGTTAATAAAATAATTAATCAATAAATCAATGTGAATAAATCATTTCAAATCAATTCAAAATATAATTTTCTAATTTTTGATTTCAACATGACTATCACTTTTCAAACCCATTTGTTATGTTTTAATCAATTAAATTCTTTTTAAGTCATCTTTAAATTTAAAATATTTAATTCATATCTACATTCCAAATTATTTCAGAAAATCAATTTCAAAAGAAATACATTAATTTTCTCACACCCACACCACAATTTCAACACTATTAAACTTTTTTGAGTTTTCTAAATATCAACTCCAAATAAAAATAAACCATTTATCATCCTAAATAATGTATTTTTTTAAATTTTGAGAAATTAATTTATAATCTATCATATAAATAAATGATTCAACATTAGTGATAATTAATATTGAACCACAAGTATTTAAATCATATTTCAAATAAATGGTCATAATGTGAAATGGTAATGATGATGAATAGAGACAGATCTGATGAGGAAATCATATATAGTAACACATAACGGTATTATATGATTCAATTATAGGTAATGCGATCACACTAATATAAACTAATGGTAGTGAAGGGTTGGATAAATCAAATTCTAGAAAACTCACTAGATATAAAACAAAAAACCGAGTAATTTGAAAGGGTTGGAGTCCATCATAGTTCATAGAAGGAATCTAGGGGTTCTTAGCTGAAGTTGCCTTATATTATCAAAAATTAATCGCCCACTGTTAAAAATATAATGAATGAAAAAATTATGGTGTGAGTCTTGTTTTTATGGTATAAGCCAATATTATGAAATAGGTTACCATTTTATGGTGAAAATGAAGATAAAACATATTGTGTTATTATATATTTTGTAAATAAAACAATTCTAAATCATATACGAGCTATAATTATGACATAAATTCATTATTTAGTTATTTCCTAGTAGTATCCCCTTATATAACATCACAAAAATCATCTAATTCAACCTAGAACCAATTTTTACCCTATCCATCCATAGAAAAAATTATACCCATACAATGTTATCCGAAAAACCATCCATCACCAGAAAAACACATTTTCCACAAAACATATTCTTTATCCTCAAAAAGCCAACAACGTCCCAAAATAAAAAGGGAAATGAATAAAAGAGTCAGGAAATGGAAATATAATGTTATTGATATTATAGAGAAATTTACTGAATCTAAATTCATCTTTTGATTAATTTTTTTGGGATGTCTGTAATGAATATTTTTTTTAATCATAACACAAGATAGTTGGGTGAGAAAGAGACCAATATTTTTCAAAACACCTATTCTCAAACATGCTTTCATCTTACTATATTTTCTAGAATGTTATTTTATTAACACGGTTTCAACATTATCAATCCATATATAAGACCAAATATTTATGAATTAATGTAATAAAATTATATAATATTTTAAAATTCATCCGAAAAAATGTTTTACTAATTGAAACTATCGCAATACAATTTATTTCAATGATAATCACATTTGTTTCAATATAGGTATCATTAGGGTTAGATCTCTCAAACAAATTTCAATTCATTAACTTAATAATTCATAATTAATTATTAATTAATATAATTTTGTTAACTAATGATTATCCCATAGGAGTGTGAATATCATTATTCCATTATGTGTTTTTTCATACCTCTAGGGGATGATAGTATAAAAAATCGTTTCACCCTTTTAGTGTTTTTACACATTGTAATGTTGTTCTAGATCTGGAATCCCCTTCTAGATTCAATATTGGGATATTTTTTATGGAAAACTATTAAATCATGTACTTACCAATATTTATATATATCATTCTATTTTTAGGATCATCTTTATTTATTTCACTATGGATCTCTAACCATAACCCCAAAAGTAATGAAACTAATTTACAGAAATATACAATCTCAGATATGATACAATCTCTAAAAGCTGAAGATAGATATAACATAAATAAAATATTAATAGAATTATTTAATTAATAAATCTCTATAATAGTTTAATAAAAAAATCACAAATATGTTTTCTATCTTGTATATTTTTTATATAATAAATCACATCTCAATTCACATGTAGAGTACTTACATATTACACTTATGTAAAATACCAATGGAAAGGAAACTTATAAAGGTGGTGTGGTCCAAAAGGAAAAATTATGAACATTTCATCAAGGGTAGAATTAAAAATATATTATAAAAAATGGGAGGTGGGGGAACATATTATTGTATATAATATGGAAAATCATTGGCTATCAATAAATCATGAAATAATTTCACATGATTTAAAATTGAAAAGAACATAGAATTTGGGAAATGTTATCTTAACCATGAGAAAATAATCCTATGTTTATAAGGAAATCAATAGGAATAGAAAAAAATGGCACGTTATATAAAATTTAATTATTGAAGAGACATTAGATCATTGAAATGAAATCATTGTGAAATAAGAAAATTATCATGATTATCATTATAAATGAAATTCAAATGATTAGGGTATTGAATAAATAAAATTCCCATGATTTAAGATATTTACAAAAAACAATTATAATATTCATTTTGTGTATAAACAAAATAACCACTCTTCTGGTTGTGAATAAATACAATTCTCTCCTTTACTATCATTATCTAAATTGATATAATTCATTAACAAATGAATTAGTGGATTATATAAAATATGAATATTCGTAATCTATTTTTTTCCTATTTAATACTTTATAATATATATATATATATATATATTGATGAAACGATAGAAAAATAATATGTTTCATTAAAAAAATGATAGAATATATCCAATTCTCATGAGGGACACATATAAGTAAAATTGTTTTCAGAAAACCACATAATGATAGAAAATATTATAGTAAACAAATATTTTATTCAAAAACATGATCTAATAAAAAAATATTAGTGGGGATACAATATAATTAACTACATTATTGAAATTTAATGATATTTTAATTAGAACAACATCATTAACTTAATCTTTTTTAAAATAAAATTATATTTTCTATACATAATGAAATGGTTCCATGATAATTTTCAATATTATTTATTTTTTTCAATAATTAATTTAAAAATATTCATGGAAATATATTTTGAACAAAAAATCATATTATAAAAAATTTATAGGATAACAATATTAAAAAATATTAGAATATAAATTATAAAATAAGAAACTTTATAATTAAAATAAAGGATGTTTATATAACAATTTCTGTACGGATTTTATATTTCATGTTACAATGGAAATTAGACACCTTTTTAAATCTGTAACATAAATTGTTACTAAAAAATACCTTTTAAATACTTAAAATTCTCAAAAAAAATTGAAAATATATTGTTGACATATAAATTTTAAAATAAAAACAATTATTTTAACATGAAGAAAGTCAAATTTTAAAAAAAGTAAGTCTGAAAATAAATTCATTACAATTAGTTTTAAAAACAATAATTAATATTGGAATCCTAAATAAAAAATAAATTTTTATAATTGGTAAAATTGATTTGATGAAAAACGTCTTATTTTTATATCATAAAAAAACCATTAAATTTTTTTTCAATTACATTTTTGAAGACCCCTAATTGTTGAAAACTAATGCTGGAAAAAAATAGGGATATTAATAAAAAAATATCACTTGATATGTAGTTTATTTTAGTAGTAATTGGGTAATTGTAAAAATTATTGGGATATAAATACATGAACATGGTAGAAATATCCATTAATTGAAATTTGATTAATTCATATCATATAATAATTTTAACAAAATAATAAAATCATTTGGGTTGATGAATTCAATGTGGATAATGATTTCCCCATGAAATAAGGATGATATATAGAATAAAATCCCCAATTAATATTATATATCAATATATAAATATTATATTTGAATAATGGTTATTACACCCAAAAAAGTGTTTGAGTAAAAAAACACTTGAATGCTTTATTTCAATTGATTCAAACCCGAATTACTGGTATAATTTTGAAATGAACATTGAATATTATGAAATATAATAGAATAATTATTATAATTTATAATATGGATTCATTTACATAACATTAATGGAAACATATTTTAAATTTTAAACATGTATGAAGGGATATAAATTTGATTCAAAGAACTCGGAAGCTCCGCCTCATCGTTACGATCCCTTGGCCACTGACGGATCGTAAATCGGAGCTCGGACGAAGAAGTTATGGAAGGAAGAGCCTTCGAGTCTCTTGAGAGAGCTCTTCTCAGAGGAGAGGGGAGGACATGTGTGTGTTGAAAAGGAGGAGGGGACCCCTCCTTTTATAAGCGTGAAAAGAAAAAGTACACGGCGTGTAGTTTAGGGTACATGGAATGTACTCAGTTATTTTACACGGTCTCCACGCGGCTTCCAACACGGCTCCGCGGCCGTTGACTGGTCAACACACGGTTTGAGGGTAAACATACCTGGGGAACGACTACATGGCGTGTAGTTTAGAAACACGGCATGTATCCATTTATTGCACACGGCAAGGAAATGGCTCCAACACGGTACACGGCCGTTGACTGGTAATGCGTATGTGGGGAAGGACTACACGGCGTGTAGTTACACTATATGAGGTTTACTCATTTACTTCACACGGCGTGGACACGGCCTGCAACACGGGGTATACCAAAAAATGGGAGTACACTGTGTGTACTCAAACTACACGACATGTAGTTTCAAAATTCTAGAAACCGTGGGTAAAGTCCATTTTACCCTCCAGAACACTTCTTAACCTTCTTTTTGACAAAGGAATGGGCCGGAGAGGTCTGGGCCATTACATCTGATACCTCTTAAAACATTATTGTCCCTGAGAATTCAAAAACGAACCCAGAGGAACCCAACTAGATACCTCTTAGGGTTCTCATAATAATCGGAACCCAACCAACAACCCTAATTACAGGTGTTAGGAATTTCTGCTCTTATGTCATGATATTATCAGCTTTAGGCGGCAGTGACTCGCCTGTACGGGTTTAATCGCATCCGCATTAATGCATCTTGATTAAGGATTGTGCCTTCCCATTTCCGTATATTAGGATTTTTCAACTCACACTACCCCAGACACCATAGAACCAACATTACCCGAACATGTGGTTTTGGGAAGAATTCCTTCTCCCACGTTGAGATATTATCCGCTTTATGCGGCACTGACTCGGCTACACGGGTTAAATCGCATCCGCATTAATGCATCATGATTAAGGATCAGGTTTTTTTCCATTCCCCATACATCCAGACATGTTACACATTACCAGGGAACAAGGAAACAAAAGGTCTCACAACTGAAAAGCCAATCATTCCATATAACAAGGGTACAAAGTAAAAACATCAACACAAAGCTTAGTATAACAAGGAAAAAAACACATGTCAAAACAACTCTGGGTACTGAGCGTACATCTGGGTCTCCTGCTCCTAAGTGGTCTCCTTGAGGCCACCATGCCTCCACAACACGCGAACTGACGGAATGGTTCGTCCACAGAGCACCTTCTCTTTACGATCTTCGATTCTAACTCGTCGTTCCTCGAAGGTCTCGTCGTCCCCCATATCTAACTCTCCCCAGTCGATAACATGAGATTCGTCGTGTAAGTACTGACAAATCCAAGAGACGTGGAAGACTTCATGAACCTTCTCCAACTGAGGTGGTAGGGCTAGCTGACATGCCACCTCGCCAACTCGCCTCAACACCTTAAATGGTCTGATGAACCTAGGTGAGAGCTTCTTCCCTTTACCAAACCTCCTTTGAACCCGTTGAGGGGAAACCTTCAAGAACACATGATCTCCCACCTCAAACTCTAAGTGACTCCTCTGACGATCAGCATAAGACTTATGTCAGTCCTGATCCACCTTCATCCTCTCACGTACAAGCTGGACTTTTTCTGTGGTGCTCTGCACTACCTCTGGCCCAAGAGCACCTGTCTCACCAACCTCTGCAGAGAAAATGGGTGAACGACATGGCCTTCCATACAATGCCTCAAACGGTGCCATTCACATAGTATAGTGGAAGCTTTTTTTGTAGGAAAACTCTACTAAAGGCAAGTGTCATACCCATGATCCTCCGAAATCCAGAATGCATGCTTGCAGCATGTCCTCCAACGTCTGGATAGTCTGCTCCATCTACCCATCGGTCTGGGGGTGGAAAGCAGTGTTAAGGCATAGCTGGGTTCCAAAAGCATGTTGTAACCCCCTCCAAACTCATGAGGTAAACCGAGTATCCTGATCTGGGTATACTCTATGTACCTTTTCTTTTCACACCTATAAAAGGATGGGTCCTCTCCTCCTTTTCAACACACACCTCTCCTCCCATCTCCTTTGAGCAGAGCTCTCTCAAGAGACTCGAAGGCTCTTTATTCCATAACTTCTTCGTCCGAGCTTCGATTTACGATCCGTCAGTGGCCACATGATCGTAACGACGAGGAGGAGCTTCGACCTTTCCTTTCGGACTTCCACCCGAGGAGGTTTTTCCGGGACCCGATAGAAGTGACGGATGCCGACGGACGTCTTCTAAGGTTTATCCGGGGGAGAGTTGAGATCAAGAACCTATTGAGGTAGGGATCATACATTTGTATCTCTAATTTGTGCATCATGCGGGATGGGTATCCTCTTGTGTTCATGAGAAACTATTGAAAAATTAAATGAAGATAATAACTGGTTAAAGAACGGGGTCGGGAAGTTGTGTTTTTTCTATTGCTTTATATCCTCTGATATTATGTTGTGAATTTACTTAGTTTCTACATACTGAAAATCATGGTCGATGGGGGCCTTTTCATACACAATTAAATGTTCCCCTATCCTTCTAGAATTTCTTATGGATGGAATCTTTGTGGAATGTGGAAATTGGATAATCACGTACAGTTGGCTGATTAAATTTAAATCTGGAACCCTTGTGTGATCACCCCGGTTGAGAAAAATGGAATAATGAACACGTGGGCGTTGGTTTGGATATGTGGCATGTGATGGGGGTGTTTTGTGGGTTTTTGTGGTTTGGGTGAGCAGCAGGGCTGCGGTTGGCTTGGTTGTGGGTTGGTGTGAATTCTATGATGGTGATGGGCAGCGAGGCTACGATAAATGTTATTAAAGGGATAAGGACGCACGGGCTTTGGTGTGGTTATGGAATTTTGCAGTGGGGCTGCAGGGATGGGTTAAATGTGTGAACGGGCTATGGGTTGTGAATAATAAATAAAAATTGGAAGAGTTAATGAATGGTGGGTCATGGTAATGGAACAAGATTAATAATCAATGGGGCTGGTTGGTTGATAAGAAGGGCTTGGTTGTGTTGCTTTTGTTTTCCTAACTTGATTTATGGATGACAGGGATATGCTTTACGAAGGATCGATGTGGCTAGTTTTGGATAGTTTCCCAGTAGTTAAGGAACTATATAAACTAATTTCTGCTGAAAAGGGGTTGGGATTGTTTGCTGTATTCATACTTCGTTGTAGAAGTGCCAAGGCACGTGGTCAGTTTTCTGTTTAGAATCCATAGGTTGGGATGTGTTTTTGGTATATATGTATAACTGTATCTTTTGTGTTTTATCGCACCCCACCCATGATGAGAACTTAGTGACAAACACTCCCATTTCATGGGAGAGGGTGTTTTTCCCTTATTTACTAGCTCCTTCCTGCTCCTTCTCCCCTAGTGTATGATGGCTTGAGGTGACCTTACACCTAAGAAACTTCGGGTAGGTTTCGATTGGGGTGGCTTTATCCCAAGACTCTTCGGGTAGGTTCTACTCTTTCCCAAGAATCATCGGGATGAGGCCCTGGTGTGTGCGGGTGGGATACATGGTTGTGAGGCCCAGGTGTGTGCGGGCGGGATACATGGTTGTGAGGCCCAGGTGTGTGCGGGTGGGATACGTGGTTGTGAGGCCCAGGTGTGTGCGGGTGGGATATGTGGTTGTGAGGCCCAGGTGTGTGCGGGCGGGGAGAGTGTGGTAGTGTCAGGACGTTCGCCGTTAGGAAGAGCAACTAACAGAAAGGGAAATGGTGCGGGGTACCGAATACTCTTGTTTCATATATACTACTACCTATAGTGCTTGTGTTTTGGTGAGTGGGGCTGGTGAGGTTGGGTTGATAGTATTCCATTCTATGATTCTTCTGTTGTTCTCACGGGACATTCGGATGTCTCCCCACTTGTGCACAAGAGCTTTATGTTTCCCTACTAATTATACTTGTATGCTCACCCTACGTTTACTTTCATGTTTCAAGGAGGACTATCAGCGCTGTGCGGGACCCTACTAGTCAGATAGATGGAGTTGTTGCTGTTGTTGTACCATATTTTCTTTTGGTATTGTACTTTGATCTTTCTTTTACTTGTACCTTGTTATAAAATTATTTAAACATGCATGTGGGCTTGGATTGGGTTTATTTATATACACTGGTTTTTTTCCTTTTTGGTGTTTGAGTTGTCCTATTTCCCAATCCTAAATAATAGAAAAAAGGTGTAATGCCTCCCATATTTGTGAAAACTCATACCCTTCGTGCTAGTTGCCACCCCGGGGCCTACTGGTAGCGGGACTCTTGGTACATTATATCCCTTTCACCATTACCAACTCAAGAGGGGCATCTTTGGTGGGAGGGGGTCGTGACAGAATGGTATCATAGGTGAGGTTGAGAGATATGATGGAGTCTGGTGTTAGGCATAGTGAGAATTTCATGGGATGGTAGGGTGACAATGTTAGTCAATCTTGGTGTGTGACCTAGGCCAGGGAATACCGGCTAGGACACGAGATTTTAGGGGCCCCCTTGATCCGATGCAAGGACTCTGAGCCTACCGAACGACCATGTGAAACTAAATTGATTGCTGGGTAGAGACCCTAGGTAAGGTACATGCATCATCATGATTGTGTTTTACTTGATTTGGGTGTTCTGTGAAAGAAATTGAAATAAAATGATAAAATAAAACCTTGAGTTTTTCTTTACTACTTGGGCTTAGGCGATCCTTGTTTACCGTACAACTATGGCACCCGGACGTCATCCCCGGGTGGCTCAGACGGCCGAAGCCCAGCAGATTCAGGTGGTCGACCAGCTAAGGATTAACCAAGAGGAGGAAGATAGCTAGTCGCAGAAGACTCTCTGATCTTTCCAATGGCAGACCCTCTAGATGCACGAGGGTAGCACTTCGGATACGGAGACGGAAGGGTGGCTTGAGGATCTAGGGATTGCTTTTACCTTGATCTTTGATCCGAGGGAGTACTGGGTTCACCTAGCAGTCAGTCAGCTGAGAGGTGCGGCATGACAGTGGTGGACACTCTACCTTGGAGAGAGGGTAGAGATAGAGGTTGGTTGGGCTGACTTTGAGAAGGAATTCCGAGAGGAATTCCTTTCATCGATGACCAAGGCTGAGAAGCGGCATGAGTTACTCTCCCCTCAGCAGGGGAGTATGTCGATATGAGAGTTGGGGATGAAGTTGAAGGATCTCATGCGCTTTGCTCCGGATCTCTTTCCGGATGAGGAGTCTCGGGCGAGACGTTTGGAGGAGGCGGTTCTTCCTTCGATCCAGTATGTTGTCATCCCCTTCACCCATCTGATGTACATGGCAGTACAGAAGAAGGCACAGTTTCTAGAGAGGATGAACTCATAGGGAGGTGCACCCCGAGAGGGGATCCATCTAGGTTCATTGAAGGGGAAGGCAGTCAGCAACATGTCTCCTGCGACGGGACCTTCTAGGTTCAGGCCAGTGGGGAGCAGGCCCCAGCAGTTCCAGTTCAGATCTTCAGGTCCTCGTCTTTCATTCACGAGCCCAGGACCGAAGTGTTTTTCTTGTGGAGGTTTCGGGCACGTTCAGAGTCGGTGCCCGACCCAAGCTCATTACGGTAGAGGTGGGCAGGTTCAGCGCCCACCTCAGCTGCACCAGTTGCCGGCGAGGGACTTCCAGCAACAGCAAGACCATGCTCATCTGAGGGCAGACATTGCGGGAGGAGGCCGACCTCAGGGTGCTCCTCGGGGACCTCGGCCAGGGCGTGGGCAGGGAAGTGGACGAAATCAGAGAGCCAGAGGAGCGGGGCATGGACAGTTGCACGCAGCAGAGTTGGTAGCTCCGGCAGGACCAGAGGTGGTGCGAGGTATGATTTGTTTGTTCAGCACTCTTGTTTCTACTTTGTTCGATTCATGAGCCTCACACTCCTTTGTTGCATATAGTTTAGCTCATGATTTGGGACTAGACGTAGAGAGACTTTCCGTACCACTGGTGCTGAGTACACCAGTTGGAAGCAAGACCATCATATCTTGTGTTTGTCGGGGATGTGGGATGATGTTGGGACCATATCGATCTAGTGGGGACATTCTTCTGTTATAGATGCAGCAATACGATGTCATCCTAGGCATCTACTGGTTGTTTTCTGTTAGTGTCATTATCGACTGCTTCTGGAGAAGAGTCGGGTTCTCCAACGTGGATGGGAATCGCATATCTTTTGTTGGCGAGAGGAGCAATCAGGCGGGAAGCCGGCGTGTGGAGCCTCTCCTTTCCTTGTTAGGAGGGTTATCAGTGGTTCCAGCTGATACAGAGATGACAGATGTCGAGGTGGTTCTTGGGGAGTTCCTCGATGTTTTTCCTGGGGAGATTGTTACTCTACCCCCCCCCCCCCCCCGACATGACGTTGAGTTCGGGATAGACTAACAGCCTGGTGCCCGTCGGATTTCTATGGCCCCTTATCGGATGACACCTTTGGAGTTGCGGGAGTTGCGGTTTCAGATTGATGATCTGATGGAGAAGGGTATTGTTCGACCCAGCGTGTCGCAATGGGGTGTTCCATTTTTGTTCGTGAATAAGGCAGATCGTGGTCTCAGGCTATGCATAGACTACCGAAGGATGAACCAGGTAGCAGTCAAGAACCGTTACTCCCTTCCAAGGATAGAAGATCTCTTCGACCAACTGAGGGGAGCAGGTTTATTTTCCAAGATTTATCTATAATCTGGATATCATCAGCTGAGGGTAAAGGATAGTGACATCTCGAAGACGACTTTCAGGTGCATGTATGGGCACTTCGAGTTTGTGGTGATGCCGTTTGGAGTTACGATTTCACCGACTGTGTTCATGGGACTTATGAAATTTGTCTTCCGGGAGTTTCTGGACCAGTTCGTCATTGTGTTTATCGATGACATCCTGATATACTCAAGGTCAGAGGAGGAGCACGTTGAGCATCTCAGGGCAGTCCTAGAAATCCTTTGACACCACCAGCTTTACGGAAAATTGTCGAAGTGTAAGATCTTGATGTAATAAGTACACTTCCTTGTGCACGTGTTGTGTCAGCATGGAGTGTCATTGGACCCGTAGAAGGTGGAGGTAGTTGTTTCTTGGGAAGCACCCAAGAGCATGGCAGAAGTTCGTAGTTTCTTGGGGTTAGCAGGTTACTATCGGAGGTTCATTTCGGACTTCCCTCGAGTTGCTGCTCCATTGACAGCTTTGACTAGGAAGAACCGGGTGTTTCTATGGAGCGACCAGTGCCATAAATCTTTCGACTACCTGAAGGAGATGTTGGTCAGTGCTCCCGTACTCAGGTTTCCAGAGGAAGGGTTGTTGTATGAGGTGTTTTGTGATGCTTCTTGCCTTAGTCTGGGGTGCGTGCTGATGCATAAAAAGGGAGTGATCTGTTATGGGTCTAGGCAGTTACGCCCTCACGAGTGTAACTATGCCACCCATGACCTAGACCTTGCAGCAGTAGTGTTCGCACTGAAGTTTTGGCATCATTACCTCTTTGGGGAGCACTTTGCGGTCTTCTCAGATCACAATAACCTGTGTTATATATTTTCCCAGTGTGACATGAACTTACGGTAGCAGAGGTTTGGGAAAGGGAGCAAGCTCTCACCTAGGTTCATCAGACCATTTTAGGTGTTGAGGCGAGTTGGCGAGGAGGCATATCAGCTAGCCCTAGAACCTCAGTTGGAGAAGGTTCATGACGTCTTCCTCGTCTCCCAGCTTCGTCGGTACTTACACAATGACTATCATGTTATCGACTGGGGAGAGTTAGATATGGGGGACGACACGACCTTCGAGGAACGACCATTCAGAATTAAAGAACGTAAAGAGAAGGTGCTCCGTGGAAAAACCATTCCGTTGGTTCGTGTGTTATGGAGGCATGACAGCCTCGGGGAGAGCACTTGGGAGAGGGAGGCCCAGATGCACGCTCAGTACCCGGAGTTGTTTTGACTTGTGTTTTTTCCCTTGTTCTTCTGATCTTTGTGTTGATGTTTTACTATGTACCCTTGTTATATGGAATTCTTGGCTTGTCAGTTCTGAGACCTTTTGTTTCCTTGTTCCCTGGTAATGTGTTACATGTCTAGATCTGTGGGGAAAGGGAAAAAACGGATCCTTAATCGAGACGCATTAATGCGGATGTGATTGAACCCGTGTGGGCGAGTTCATGCTGCCTAAAGCGGATAATATCTCGACGTAGGAGAGGGAATTATTTTCCAAACCACATGTTCGGGCAGTGTTGGTTCAGTGGTGTTGGGGGTAGTGTGAGTTCAAAAATCCTAATATACGTAAATGGGAAGCCCCAATCCTTAATCAAGATGCATTAATGCGGTTGCGATTAAACCCGTGCATGCGAGTCAGTGCCGCCTAAAGCGGATAATATCTTCACATATGAGAGGAAATTCCTAACTCCTATAATTAGGGTTGTTGGTTGGGTTCCTGTTATAACGAGAACCCTAATATGTATCTTGTTGGGTTCCTCTGGGTTGGTTTTTGAATTCTCGGGGATGAGAATGTTTTAAAAGGTATCTAATGTAATGGCCTGGACCTCTCCGGACCATTCGTTTGTCAAAAAGAAGGCCAAGATGTGTTCTGTAGGGTAAAATGGAATTTTCACACACATTCTAGAATTTTAAAACTACACCCCATGTAGATTGATTACACGCCGTGTACTCCCTTTTCGGGTATACCCCGTGTTGCAGGCCGTGTCCTCGCTGTGTGATGTAAATGAGTACATGTCCTGTAGTGTAACTACACGCCATGTAGTCCTTCCCCAAATACGCGTTACCAGTCAATGGTCGTGTACCATGTTGCAGCCATGTCCTTGTCGTGTGAAATAAATCGATACACGTCGTGTGTCTAAACTACACGCCGTGTAGTGTTTCCCCGCGTATGTGTTACCCTCAAACCGTGTGTTGACCAGTCCACGGCCGCGGAGCCGTGGTGGAAGCCGCATGGAGACCGTGTAAAATAATAGAGTACATTCCATGTACCCTAAAGTACACGTCGTGTACATTGGATTTTAATGCCTATAAAAGGAGGGGTCCCCTCTTCCTTTTCAACACACACCTCTCCTCCACTCTCCTTTGAGCAGAACTCTCTCAAGAGACTCGATGGCTCTTCCTTCCATAACTTCTTCGTCTGAGATCCGATTTACGATCCGTCAGTGGCCACGGGATCGTAACGACGAGGCGGAGAATCCGAGATTGGATCTGTTGTCTTCCATTCAGCCTTTACTTTCCGACTTCCACCCAAGGAGTTTTTTCCAGGACCCAACAGAAGTGACGGGCGCCGACGGACGTCTTCTATGGTTGATCCGGGGGAGCGTTGCGATCAGGAACCTGTTGAGGTAGGGATCTTAACTTCGTCTCTCTAATTTTTCCATCATGTGGGATGGGTATCCTCTTGTTTTCATGAGAAATCGTAAAACAATTAAAGGAAGATAATAACTGGTTAAAGAAAGGGGTTAGGAAGGTGTGTTTTTGCTATTGCTTTATATCATGTGATATTATGGTTTGAATTGACTGAGTTTCTACCTACTGAAACTCGTGGTCGATGGGGGACTTTTATTACACAATTAAATGTTACCCTCTCCTTCTGGATTTTCTTATGGATGGAAACTTTGTGGAATGTGTAAATTGGATAATCACGTAATGTTGGCTAATTAAATGAAAATCTGGAACCGTTGTATGATCACCCTAGTTGAGAAAAATAGAATAATGAACATGTGGGTGTTGGTTTGGATAAGTGGCATGTGATGGGGGTGTTTTGTGGGTTGTTGTGGTTTGGGTGAGCAGTGGGGTTGCGGTTGGCTTGGTTGTGGGTTGGTGTGAATGTTATGATGGTGATGTGTAGCAGGGCTATGATAAATGTTATTAAAGGGATAATGACGTACGGTCTTTGGTGTGGTTACGGAAGTTGGAAGCGGGGATGCAGGGTTGGGTTAAATGTGTGAATGGGATATGAGTTGTGAATAATAAATAAAAAGTGGAAGAGTTAATGAATGGTGGGTCATGGTAATGGAACGAGATTAATAATCAATGGGGCTAGTTGGTTGATAAGAAGGGCTGGGTTGTGTTGCTTGTGTTTTCCTTACTTGATTTGTTGATGACAGGGATATGTTTTACGAACGATTGATGTGGTTGGTTGTGGATAATTACCCAATAGTTAAGGAACTAAATAAACTAATTTCTATGGAAAACGGGTTGGGATTGTTTGTTGTATTCCTACTCCATGGAAGCAGTGCCAAGGCACGTGATCAATTTTCTGTTTAGAATCCATAGGTTGGGTTGTGTGTTTGGTATATATATATAACTGTATCTTTTGTGTTTTATCGCACCCCACCCATGTTGAGCACTTAGTGCCGAACACTCCCATTTCATGGGAGAGGGTGTTTTTCCCTTAGTTACTAGCTCCTTCCTCCTCCTTCTCCCCTAGGATGTGATGGCTTGAGGAGACCTTTCACCTAAGACTCTTCGAGTAGGTTTCGATTGGGGTGGTTTTAGCCTAAGACTCTTCGGGAAGGTTCTACTGTTTCCCAAGAATCTTCGGGATGAGGCCCAGGTGTGTGCGGACGGGATACGTGGTTGTGAGGCCCAGGTGTGTGAGGGCGGGATACGTGGTTGTGAGGCCCAGGTGTGTGCGGCGGGATACATGGTTGTGAGACCCAGGTGTGTCCGGGCGGGATACGTGGCTGTGAGGCCCAGGTGTGTTCGGGCGGGGAGAGTGTGGCAGCGTCAGGACGTTCGCCGTTAGGAAGAGCAGCCATCAAAAAGGGAAATGGTGCGGGGTACCCAATACTCTTGTTTCTTATATACTACTACCATTTGTGCTTGTGTTTTGGTGAGTGTGGCTGGTGAGGTTAGGTGGATAGAATTCCTTGCTATGTTTCTTCTGTTGTTCTCACGGGACATTAGGATGTCTCCCCACTTGTGCACGAGAGATTTAGGTTTCCCTACTGAGTATACATGTATGCTCACCATACGTTTACTTTCAGGTTTCCAGGTGGA
>CAUJRU010000970.1:137578-245530 GCA_963277665.1 Viscum album
TGATGTTTAGACTACTATATTATCTCACTATAGGTGGACTTATGCATATTTTATAACTTGTGTTAACATTTTTTTGTGAAAAGAAAAATTGATTGACATATCATTCAAGGTACATATCTCATGATATGTTAATGTTTATGGAGGGATAAAATTCAAATCAATTTATTAAAATAAGTGATGAATTTGAAATTGATAATGGTCAAAAAAAGGAAGATATAAATATGTAATCATATAAGTATATCATCTCCTGAAAAATATTCAACATTAGGAAATTAATCCTGATATAATATATTTTCTTATTACCATAATGTTTTATGATATCAATGACTCTTTTAAATAATCCTCAAGTCGTATCTCTAGGATTGTTAAATTTCTTGTAACCATGATCTCTATCTTTCTATAGAAGAAATTAATGGTCATATTTCTTTTAAATGTCAATGTTTTCACTTCTCATATATGTTTTCTTTTGTGTATTGTAATGCCCCATATTTTTAATTTAATTTTTATTTTATTATTCGTGGCTATGTATTCTCGTTTAAAGGAATGAGTTGATTATCTATTTAAATTATTTTCTTTTACAATATTAGTTTTTTTGGACCCATGCATAGTCACCATACGGTGGGCGGTAGCCGCACTGTTGGCATGTGTCCCCACGCAAATGTATAATGTTTAAGAAGAATAAATTTTTATGTAAATAACATGATTTTAATGATTAAATATTAATAATAATAATTTAATTATATAATAATATCGTTATAATTAGGAATTGTTAATAATATTTTTATTATTTAAAAATTATTTTTAATATAATTATTAATAAATTATTATTATTATTATTATTATATTTAATTATAATTATTAATTATTATTATTATTAATAAAACATTATTATTATTTTAAGATAAAATGAAAAAATGAATCCTAGGTCAACCCCCTAACATGATGAGTGAACCCCCTGGTTTTCCTTGTGTAGTGTCATGCTGACTCTGCATCTCGCCCCCTTTTCGCGGCACCAGTTGACCATGTCTTCCCTCACCCATCTCTCATCCGGGTCCCCTCGCCCTCTTGTGCTCACCCTACTGGTCGGAAATTTTGCTCTGCGAATGCCCTAGTCCACCCACAACCTCGCTACACTGCAATCCCCCCTGATCTGACAGCCAACTGTGTCCTCACTATCTCCAGCAATGGCCTTGCCCTTACAATCAAAGTCCTCACCCTCTGAGTCCAACTTTTTCCCTTTGACCTCGCCCCACTCGGCCTTCACCTTCTTCGCATCGTGCACCTGACTAGGCCAACCTCATACCTCTCTATCATCCCCTGCTCCGGCATCTTGCCACTCCATCACAACCCAAAACCTCTATTTGGCCCCCTACCTTACTCTGGTGTGTCTGAATTTCCCCCTAACTGGAAATTGTTTCAACCTATGCTATTTATCATTATATTTCGTATTTTTTTCAAATCGAACCAACCCCATTTTCCTCTGTTTGTGACTTTGTAGTATTTGGCAGTGTCTAGAGTATGTATATGGGTCCTTAGGATGTTTTTCCTCAGCTCCAAGCGATGGGTCATGTTCTCACATCGAATGGTTGGTGTTTCTACGACATTTATTCAGATTTTATTCCATATTATGCTTGGGTTTTCTGGTTTTATTCCTATATCACGTGTTTTCCCATTATTATAATCTTAGTTAATTTATTGTAGTGATTTAATGTTGAAATGTTAGACTAAAAATATTTTTTTGGTTATTTTCCCATACTTTCAATGGTTGTTCCTAGATAATTGAGTTTAATCAAATATATCTCTCTTTTAAATGGACTTGATGAATTTTTTGAATAGTGTTTGTCTATGGAAGAATGTTTTCGAGAGTTTTTTGTCTAGTGTTGGGTTGGTTTTATAAATCATGGAACTCTTGATGAAATTGTTTATAATGACAATGAATGGTGTATATGTGGTTTCATCAAAATGGATTGGATAACTCCTCATGTCATTCCATTGGATGTGGTAACATCCATGGATGAATAGATTGCACCCATGTATAGTCATTCAAATGAAGATGAAATCTAGTTTGGTTTTCCTCTCGAACCATGGTTTTCAATAAAGAACATATATTTGCATTTTCTTCCCTCTTTTGATAAATGGTTTCATGGTATCCAAAATGGATCGGGGTGTTTATTGTATATAAATCATTTTGGTAGCATTTTGTTTTGATTTATGACATTTGAATTGGGTTTATTTCAGTCTCTGGTACTTTTTTGGTTTTGCAATGGATCTTGCCGCCATAATTATGGGAATATATTTTTGTTATAGATAGTTGTTGGTCAATGAAAAATAGAGTGCACACATATACATATGGTATGAATATATAATACATATATATATATTTCCTCAAAGTACAAATTCCCTCATATCACAATGAATACATGAATTATAATATGGATATATGTATATATGTATGGGTTTGTGTGTTCACGTGCAGGACAGTTATGAGTGGTCACTTCCTTTTTTCACCGAGTTCTGAAGTGTTCTTCTTGACTCGGTTCCACTTTTTGGTATGCATTTATAATCATTCAATTACGAAATGATTTATTGGCACTTTCATTGTTTTAAATTTCTTCTTAAAGGTTAATATCACCTCTATTATATATATGGTTTGATGTGATTAGTGTTTTTTTTTGAATTTTCTAAAATTAAGTATTGTTGGGGATTGTTTCAATAACCCATGTTAATATATATACAATGTTTTATTAAATGTTGCAGTTCTTCAAAGTGGGACTAGGGGATTCCAACAAATTGTTTGACTATTTATAAAAATTTATATAATTTATTTTATTCATTATTAAAAGTGTCTATAAAATTATTTATAAATTTATTACTCTATTTATAACCATGTTTGTAAATGGTTTGGTTTGTTCTGAAGTACTTTTTTTGGCACTATTTTGGAGTAGTCTTGGTAAGAACATTGCATATTTGGCATAATAAATGTAAAAGCAATATTGGTAAGATGTTTTGGGTAAATGTATTTAGAGATGTTGACTCAAAGAAAATTATTGGTTAATTATTTTGGAGACATTAGACTTCATGGCATGTTTCGATAATCCAAATCACGTGGGATGTTCTGTTAATATTTATAATGGTTTGTGTTTGGAAGTTTTGTATTCATGGTCAGAGTTTCTAAATGTTTTTTGAAAAGGATTTGATATGTACATGACGTAACGGCCATGTTGGCACTTGGTTTAATGTGTAGTGACTAAATTTTTATATGGGGGACTTCAGTGTATGTTAACTATTTTGGTTGAATGCATATGAAGCATCCGTGATTGGGGTAGGCATGTGCGGTGTGATGAGTAACACGTGCGAGGGCCTCCTACTTACCCAGTATTTTTATAACCTCCATGGGTTCCTATACATATTTTAGATGATTGAGTAATGGTTTGAGATCATCACTCATTAGATATTTTCATACCTCTGGGTTGGTTGTCACGATAGACGATCTTAGCCACTGATTTAGTCAATTTTATGGTGCACATTTGGTTAATGATTTACAACCATTACCATATGATAGGAGGTGTTTCCAAACCAAGTACGTCAAGGGGTATTCTATAAATTTTATGTATCACCCATGGTTCCATGTTTATTATCATTGGATATTTACTTTTAGTTTTACTGGTTTATTTCCATATTGCATGGTATACATATTTTAATATATCAAAGCTTTGGTATCATTTTTTTGTTTTGTTATTAAGATGACAACTGGTGTTTTAAATAGTAGGTTGTGTAGGTGGGAATTTTATTAAATGAGAAAAACATGTTTCTTATATTAATATGTGAAAACCTTACTTCTATATTTTCATTTCAAACTAGAGTTAAGGGATTGTTTTAGTAAAGGAGTTTTTTGATTCAGTAGTTTATATTGGAAAACCAACTTGTCATTTTTAATGCCCACACCTACCTTTTATTTTCATTTGTAGATTCCCTTTTCTCATGTTCTCTTTTTTGAGTTTCTAATTATTATAGCAAGGTCGGCCTTTGGTTGGGTGGTGACCTAGAAGGTCACGTGGAGGTATTTATGGTTTTACCTTCTTTATCTTATTAGTTTTATATTTTTTATTATTTTTTATTTATCTTTTTATCTATTTTTCATGGGCCAAATAATTCCCAATGGTTATATTTTGATTTCCAACACTAGTTCCCATCCTTTGGGATCGTGAACGCCCCTCAAACCACGCCACAGACCGGCTTGGGTGATCGGTTTAGGGTCGAACGAGGCTGTTTCATGAAAATAATTTATCAAAGCAGGCCCTTGTTATTTGGGGTGTCTGTTAGATAGATATTAGGACTTTTGAATCTTGGGAGGTAGATATAGGATGAGTGTCATTAACCCTCAATCGTTTCAAACCTTCAGATTCAAGGGGAAGTTCGATAATTGGGTCTTTGTCTTGTTCTGGTTTGTTTTTTGTTGAGGGATGAAAACAAATGAAAGACGATGTTACTTCATGATTTCACATGGGGTAGTGACCCTTGTAGAGTCTGAGTGCACTGTTTATGTTACCCCAAGTATTTTATGCTTACTTGGGGCATGGCCACTACCATGAATCCAGATTAAGCATGAACACTAGTCCATCATTTTTCTAGTTTGATACAATTTTATTATCATCATTTTTATTGTTGGTGTAAGTTCACTTTTGAAAATTAAAAAATGTTTTTGAGATGATAATGATTTCATTTAAATGGCTATAAATTCGTTAAATGGGTCTTAGAACCGAAATATCATGTACTAAAAATCTGTAGTTTGTATTGAATTGGTAGAAAAATGGTTTGGGTGCAACCTTAGGTCATTTTTATGAATATTTTCACCTGTTAGGGGATGTATATAATGTGCATGTTGGTGTATATAGATGAAAGATAATTAAAACATGTGAAATGGTTTAAGGGGTTACCTGGGTGTGTAGTTGGAATTAAATTCCTAACCATGGTTTTCTATCGTTATTTTAAAAGGGGAAAATGATTATGTAAATTGAGATTGGTGTGAAAAGTGGTTTCTATATTTAGAAAGTGTCCTTGAAATAAGGAGGTTTTAAATATAGAATGAAAACGTGGTTTTAAAAAAGAGAAATTTGGTTTGCGTTATTATTTTTCTGGTTTT
Organism: Viscum album; assembly: GCA_963277665.1. NCBI lineage: Eukaryota > Viridiplantae > Streptophyta > Magnoliopsida > Santalales > Viscaceae > Viscum > Viscum album. The sequence goes on from CAUJRU010000970.1 coordinate 142,722, forward strand.
TGAGATACTCATTTGGACTTAGGATGTTACTTTTATTTATAAATGATTTCATATAGATCCTGGATTATTGTTTTTTATGTTGTTCTGAAAGTAGTACCAAGAATGTTCCCTAAGGTTTCTAATAATTCACACCCAGTCATTGGTCATTCTTGGACATTTCTTATCCTTCATGGTGATTTGGGTTCGCTAGAGGAAGTAGAGTGGCATAAAGAGGTCGAGCACGTCTTTAGGGTATTGGTAACTCCCAAAGGTGTCTGATTAATTCCTATTTTGTGTCTGATCAAAGATCCAACTTTGGATGAATGTTAGTTGTTGGCCCCACCATCGCTGAAAGTAAGGATGATGTGGGATATATTTAAATTTATCTTCGTCTAATGGTTTATTCATGAAGCGGTGAAGATGAAGAAAATGGAAGATCATATTCAATAATGAAAATGGATAGTGAAAGAATATGTTGACGATTTCAAGGAACTTGTGTCCTTTTCTCCAGAGGTAGCATCACAAGATTTGATGACGTCTCCCTCTATGACCTGAAGGCCTTCATTTTTATTGATTTTTGATAAAAACCATTCAAGGGATGAAGGGGAAACCTTACAAGGCCCGTAGGAATAGTGATTACATGGCCCGTAGGCTTAGGAGATTACATGTCACAAAGTTCATGGGGAATTCAACTAGACTATCTACAATGAACAACCCCTCCCCTGCATCTACATCATGATAGTAGCACTCCACCTTAGTATGGCCATCTGTCTAGCATTCTCGTGCAAGCATAGGCCATTCCCGATGGTAGAGCCATACCCTCTCATTCTGAAAAATCTATTTGGAACTGCTCTGGTTAGTGCACCTGCTCTAAATACTCTTCTAGGGATGCACGTTTTTTGTAGTGTGTATGGGGTACCTTCATGTGGCCCGAATTCCTTATGGTGGCCGGAAGTCCTTAAAGGTGGCCTGAAATCCCTACTGACCTGAAGGACTGGGTGGCACGAAATCCATATGGACACCAAGACCAAACTGGTGGCCCAAGTTAATGACTATCTCTTCATCAAGGGTATTCATCTAGAAACCAAGGAGATGATCCTACCCTCTAAATACCATCATTTCGAGTATCTCATAGATGAGGTGTTCATAGATGATTTGGCTTTCCAAGAGTATATAATTTGATATACAGTGTATCCCATTGGTCGTGAATGTTCCCTATATGGAGAGAAGGGTGTGTCAGAGGGACCTATTTCTTCAGTGTCCTTTTGTGTAATTTTAGATTCTAGTTTTTTGGACCGTCTAGTGTTGTGCTATTACTGTGGATGTTTACGGCCTATTAATCCATCATGTCGCACACCTACGAAGTCGTTCCATCATTGCGGGTGTCTGGGTCATCTAGATAAGTTTTCCAGTCAGTGTCTCATGAGGAAAACGATGTGACTGGAGGATTCCATTGCCTAGTTGTGTGGAAAGATATGCTTCATCCATCATATCTCCATCCACTGGTCATGGGGTGAAGATCACACAATGTTAGGAGTTATCGTGGGTGTGAATCCATGGTTCAAGTTTTGTGTTATGTGATTACAATAGAACATATAAAGTCTATTATTTATTGCCTTCCAAATGATAATATTTTGACATTATTGTAGTTACATTATTTCATCATGATGTTATGATGGACATGTTCTATTGTAATCTAAACAGTCCCTTTTGTTTGAATATAGTTTTCTGAATTGTGTATCTTTCTTAAAGTGTGCATGGTCTTTGTATGGGTTGATCTCGGTGTATTTGTGCTCATTTGGAGATGTAACTGTGTGTGAAATAATCGATGATTATAGTTATGTTCGGGTTCACATCATGGGTTATGTTTTGTTCAGAGGATTTTCTCTAGCTTTGGGGGATTTTTTATCCAGTTTGGGAGTTAATGTTTTAGTAGATGTGTTGTTTCACTCGTGGTTTAGAAGTTAGTTTAGATCGGTTGTGAGTTCCCTCATTGGCCCCCTTTCCAGGGGTTGTATGTTTGGATTTTAAATTACCACAGTAGTTGAACTCTTGAGGCAGGGAGAACCCTTTCGTGTTCTCAGTTCTATTTTATTATTGTTTTTTCAATTTCAATCACATATGTATTTTTGTTTGTTTTTTTTGTTCAGCTGGCTGAATTTCTAGGGTCAGAATGTGTTCGTGTTAAGAAAAATTGTCACGCCTGAACTTTTTAATTAAATTATTATTTTATTATTCATGGTTATGGGTTCTTGCAACACGGTTTGGGTTGGGTCCCATTTTAAATTTTTTTTGTTTACCAATTTTAGTGGTTTCAGACCCTTGTGTAGTAACCGCACAGTGGGCAGTAGTCGTGCGGTCGGCCTCGATGCCCACGCATATGTCTAACGTTTAGAACAAATAATTATTTTTCTAAATAAAAGTAGTATATCGTTTAAATCATAATAATAAATATGTTATTGGATAATAATATTGTTATGATTAAGAATATTTAATAACTTTTTTTATTAATTAAAAACTATTGATAATATAATTATTAAAAAATTGTTATAAATATTATTATTATTATTATCATTAATTATTAATTTTTTTAATTATTATTATTATTGGTATTAGTTAATAATTTTTATTATTTTAAGATAAAAGGAAAAAAATAAACCTAGGTTTACGCAACACCCCCTAACCCGTTGTGTGAACCCCCATTGTTTTCCATACGTAGTGCTACCATTCCCTCCTTCACCCTATGGCATGTAGCACTCCCAACTATGCCTCCCTCCCTATCATTTCCACATTATAAGAACCACTTTTCCCGAGCCCATCCACCCTCCTAGTCTGATCACACTCCAGCATTCACCCCCAGTATGTTATCCTAGTCTACAAATGCCTTGGTCTCCCTACTACCACTCTTCATTCCAGGCGACCTCTCCTACGCTCTGAAATATGACCCTAGCCTATTTGTTGACTGCTCCATCCCTGTCTACTGCATCCTTACCCTCATGCTCCCTGACCTCTCCCTCCATCCCAACTCTCAGGCTTATACCTCTTTGTACCTGACCTTCACCTCCATAGCACCGTGAACCTTCTGAGGATGGGAACCTTCCACACTCGCCTCCCCTTCTCCACCCTCATTCATCATTAGTGTGACCTAAACCCTCTTCCGGATTCCTATTCCTTGGTCTGGTGTTGCTGTATTTCACCCATATCGAAAGCCATTTCCACCCCTTGTATTTATCGTTATTTTTGAGTTTTTTCTAAAATTTAACAAAACCTATTTTCCTCTGCTTGTGATTTGCATGTTTTTCTTGGTGTCAAGAGTATACATATGGGTCCTCCGGATGGTTTACCCCTTATTTGAGTGGCGGTTTATGCTATCATATCGATCAGTAGGTTTCTCTATTCCATTTATTCCTATATGAATCCATATGATTCTTATGTTATGTGTTATTATTCTGAAATCATGATTCTCAACATCGTTATAATATTAGTTAATTTATGGTAGTGATTTATTGTTGAAATATTTTATTAAAAAACGTTAATGGTTGTTTACCTATATATGAAATGGTTGTGACTAGCTAATTGAGTGTAATCAAATGTCTCTATCATTTAAATGGGTGTGTTGAATGTTCTATAGAGTGTTTGTTTATGGAAGAATGCATTCAAAGTTGTGTGGCAGGTGTTGGACTAAATTTATAAAACATGGTACCCTTGATGAAATGGTTTATTTTGTCAATGAATGGTGTATGTGTGGTTACTTCAAAAAGGTTTGGAGAATACCTCTTCTTATGCCATTAGATGTGGTCACATACATGGATGAATGGAGTGCACCCATGAATGGACTATCAAATGAAGATGACATTTGGAGTTGTTCATATATGTAAACATGGTTTTCTAAATATAACTTCTATTTCCCTCTTTTCCTCTCCCATTTTATAAATTATTTCATGGTTTCAAAAATATATAGGTGTGTATTTTGGATTTAAATCATGTTGGAATCATTTTTTGCATTTAATGACATTTTTATTTTGGTCCTTGATACTTTTTGGTTGTGTATTGGTCCTTCTCGCCTTAAATATGGATATATTATATTATTATAGTGATTTTTTTGTCAACGAGAGAGTGCTTACATGCATATACATAAGGTATACATATTTATAATATATTTATGTCCTCTAAGTAAATATTTCATCATGGTTATGGTAATATGTGCATTGGATTATAGATATATGTATATATGTATAGTTATGTGACTGAGACTGTGGGTCGGATACAAGTTGACACCACCTTTTTCATCAAGTTCCAAAGTGTTCATCATGACATGGTTCCTCTTTGAGGTATGCATATCTAATGTTTTCCTTTTGAAATGATTTATTGGAACATTCTTTATTTTAAATTTCATAAAAAATGTTAATTGAACCTCTATAATATTAATTGTTTTATACGATTAGTGTTTTTCTTGTTATAATTTTCTAAAAATATGTTTTTCTATGAGATTGTGTGAATTACCCAGGTTAAGATTCCTAGGATGTTTTTTAAAATGTTGTGGATCCTCAAAGTGGTACTGTGGGTTTCCACTAAATTGTATGGTCTATTTATAATATTTTCTATTCATTGTTTTATTCATTTATAAAAGTGTTTATAAAATTAATTATAAACTATTTTGTCAGTTTGTAAAATTGTTTATAAATGGTATGGTCTGCTCTGAAATAATTTAATGGGACTATTTTGGAGTAGGTTTTTAAAGAACAATTCCAATTTGGATTTAAAACTTTAATTGACGTATTGTTAAGATTTTTTGGGTGAATTTATTTAGACATTTTTGACTCAAATGTCCATTTGGAACATTCAATTCAAATTTCATGTTTGTGTAATGATTTTGGAGACATTGGACATAAAGGAAAATTTTCCTCTTCCAACTCATGGGGGAGGTTTTGTTAACATTAAGAATGGTTTTCATTTGGAATTTGTGTGTTCATAGTTAGATATTTTAAATTTTTTTAGGAAATTTCATCGATATGGAAATGACGTGACAGCCTGGTTGGAACATTTTTTAATGTGTAATGACTGAATTTGTATATGAGATTATCCTTTCTAGGGTAACCCTTTATAGGTGAATTCATAGGAACTGTCAGTGTTTAGGGTAAGAAAGTATGGTGAGATGATTCATGCATGTGAGGGATTATTTCTTACACAGTATTGTTATAACCACCGTGGATTCATGGGCATCTTTTAGATGATAAAGTGATGGGTTTTGATCATCCCCAACTACATGGCTTGGTAACCCCTAGATTGTTTGTTATGCTAGGTAGACATAGGCCCTGGATTTTGTCAGTTTTAGTGTGGAATGTTGGTTATAGATATATGAGCTTCATCATATGCCATTAGGGGTTCCGGACCGATTATGTCAAAGTGACTTATATTGATTTTTAGGATCACCCATGGTTAATTGATAATTTTAATTTTTTATTACATTTTATTGTACTAGTTTATTTCTATCTTACACTGTATACTTGTTTTACATTAGTCGTCATTGGAATAATTTGATTAGGGTTTCGTTTATAATATTTCAAATGTTGTTGGATTTAACGACCCATACATTACATACATTGTTAATAATTTAATATTGAAGCATACTTATTAAATCATGTAACAAAACCACGAAAGGACCGTATAGGTATAGGGTCTTTAGAAACTGGGAAACATAAACAACTGGTTCATAAACCGTCTACACTGTCTCCCATTTATTTCATCATACTTATAGTCCCTTTTAGCACATCTTACTTAATAACCTTATTCCTGACCTGGGTAAAGAAAACATACAAAAGGGTGAGATCAATTTCTCAGTAAGGGTAAACAAAAGAAATATCAATCACATCATATTCATAAGAACTTAACTTTTGGAAATAATAACCTGCAAAAGAGAGCATAATTTCATAACATGGGGTAAATCATAGTAGTGAAATGGAATCTCAATAATCATAACATAAAACATGAAACTTTGTGGCATACACACATAATCATAGAGAATCATTTCTTATTAGTGAAGACTCATTGCCAAGACTATCTTAGTGGACAAAGTCCATTTATGAACCGAGTTCACTCCTCGTTTCAGTCCTGTTTCACTTAACTGGTATAACCTACCATTGCAGCCATGTCTATCTCATGAGATATAAAATATTTATCCAATGCATTGGAGGGAGATATAGGTCCCACCCATCTCATAATGATCCCATTCTTATGTGTGCCACAAAATCATAAACTGTACATCATAGCATAACCCATGTAATAAAAATGGGATTCTTAAACATCGTGACATCATAAAACATTTCATATAAGATAAAGGAATTCATAAAAATAATTCCATCACAACATAATCAAATCAATGTAATAATAGGGATAGAAACAGAACCCTTTATTATCTCAGATGGAAAATAATTTGGATAAAAGACTTGAACTCCATTCTTGAGGAAAATATCCTTTCTACTTCAAAAACACTTTTCTTTTCTTAACATGTCATACAATTCTAAACTAAAAGAAGTTGATTAAAAATAAACTTGAAAACTTGTAAAGGAAGCTTCTTGGAAATAATGTTTTAAAAATCCATTCATGCCGTATAAGTTAAAAAAAACATTCTTCCTACTTTTGTCGGAAAAGTCAAAAAGTACCTCGTATGAAAAATGACAAAAGATTCCTTTCATATCCTTTACTAAAAACTAACCTAAGGGTAAAATTGGATTTATAAAATTGTAGGTGGATGGAAATAATATTTCATATTGAGTAAACATGGATGTGGATGATAAAATACACACCAGTTAATACCAAAGTATAAACAATCTCGGATAAAAATGAGATTGTGATATTTCCCTTACCTTAGGTTTGATTTGCTTCGTATGTGTCCAAACCTCCTGTATAATGGTTTAAATAATGTTATTGACTTATTAAAGAATCATTATTATTGTTATGATATCATATATGGTCATATTCATAGCTTCTTGGTAGTAATATTTCATTGTTAGTTGTTATTCGCGTGTTTATAACTTTTTGTTCTTATTAGTGTTTTGTCGAATAAATTCATATTCTTCTATTTAGGTTATAGATAACTCATTTCAAGAATGGTATTAGTGTAACATATATCATATTAATTCATTCAATTAATTTATATAATCATTATGCAATGAATATCATGTAGAACGAGTCGCATCACATCGTGGAGACGGTATTCTGTACGTACGCACGAGTGATGATATCATTCCTATGATCGTGGAATTGTATTGGAATGTATGTATACTATTTCAGAATCAATATCAATTTATAATAGTCATTTATAGTCATTATTTACACCATTATACCCATCCAAGTAAGGTGGTGGTGGAAAGTAGATTAACCACCGCGTGGAGACGGTATTCCGTACGTACGCACGCCCGGTGATTTCGTTTTCCATAGGATGGATAGATGGTGAAATAGGGTTGTTTAATAATTATAATAACATATCAGTGTATGAGTGATACTGATTTTATTACTTCATAATGAAATAACTAAAGAAGTAGAAGTGGAAGAAGAAATAAAGATGAAAGAATCTGTAACGGACATTACCTCTTCTTTGAAGTGATTCTTTGAGACCTCCTTCTAGGGAACTAAAATGGGTCTTTGAAGAAGACCAGATCCTCTAGGATGTTTCTAGGGAGGTGGAGATAAAACATTGGCAGGGGTTGGCTGAGCTTGTAGGCTCAATGTGGTGTGAGGAAGAGGGGTAGGAGGTACCCTTTTATAAGGGAGGAAAGGGGCACCTTTGGGAAAACAAAAAATATTATTTTATTATAAAGTCAAGTTCGGTTTTAAATAGCTCCAAATTGATATATTTATAAGCTAAGGTGGGGATAGATCGATATCCTCTCATCCAATAGAATTTATACAAGTTTAGGTTCCTATTTTATCATTATCATATAGATTTAACATTAAGTTAAATAATTTTACTTTTACCATGTCTTCTTGTGTTCTTATACTATAAGGTTAATAAACTTACTATAAGCATCCAAACGAACCCCAAGTTGTTTATTATTAATATATATAACCTTATCTAAGTCATTTGGCCTAACCTTAGATTTTTAGGAATAAAATAACAATTACTAATATAATACTTTTTTTAAAAACTATTTTATGTCAATTTTGACACTATTTAGTAATTGATTTTTTGTGAAAATCATAACAGAATGATTAGTTCTAAAAAAGTTAATTAAATCAATACTAACATGTCATATTAACCTAGAAAATTAGTTTAATTCATATAAAGTCTCTAATTACATTTATTTGGGTATTTATAACATCAATTATGTCAATATTTCATTATTAAGATAATAACTGTATCATCGTTGTGTCATAAATAAATTAAATTATTTAATGTCTAAAAATTACAAATAAAATACCATTATGTATGAAATATATTTATCTTTCTAATGAATATTTATAGTCGAATTTATCTTATGTATAAACCCATATTAAAAATGATTTACTTATTAAACTTTGATTTTATCTATTTAACCCTTCTTTAAATAAATTAATAATAAAAATCCTAATCTAGTCCAAGTGGGCCTAAATGGTCATATGTTATTCCTATGGCTGTCTTGGGTCGAATTAAACTTGTCCAATAGAATTAGGACATGTGTTAGGGTAATAATAATATCTTTTTAACCCTTAATTACCCTATTTACTTTTTACCGTGGTAAAAAAAGTAAAAAGTTACTATTCACAAAATAATTATTTTTATCTCATTGAACCACATTTTACTTACTGAAATCAACCGTGTCTCTCAGATTTTCAAAATTCCACTCACAGAAGCGGTAAAATTAAGTTTTATGGAAAATTTAGTTTTATAACTACTACTGAGTGGTTTCACTATTCATCAAAAATTGAAAGTTTTCAGAAAAATACCAAAATTTCACCCTAGGCTAATTTCAATATTCCAAATCCAAAAATGAAGTATATTTTGAAAAATAAAATTTATAAAATTTCAAAAAGTTGTTATTACTATTCATAATGGCTAGTTTTAATAATATTTTAATAGCATATCATTGTTTAGTGAAACTCGGTATTGTGTACGACGCAAGCTATCGAGGAAGGTCGCGGTTGCGTGTAAAGCAAGCCAAGCTAGTGTTGTGTGTAGTGACATATTCTTTTAATGATTTATATAACATAAAAACAAAATATTTCACATAAAATTCTCGGGTGTTACATTCTACCCCCCTTAAAATCAATTTCGCCCTCGAAATTCGTCACATTGTAACAAACAAATGAGGATACCTCTCCCTCAACATATCCTCAAGATCCCATGTAGATTCTTCTAATTGGTGTTTCCTCCATAATACTTTCACCAATCGAGTGGTCTTGCTTCGTAGGACATTTTCGCTACGATCCAGAATCTCTATCGGTTGTTCTTCATAAGAAAGATCTTGCTCCAGCGGTACAACTTCTAAGCTGAGTACATGTGAAAGATCAGGTATGTACTTTCTTAGGAGAGATACATGGAACACATCGTGAACTTGAGAGAGATTCAAAGGAAGTGCCAATTGGTAAGCTACCTTCCCAACACGATCCAGTATTTCGAAAGGACCGATATATTTAGGGCTCAACTTCCCCTTCTTTCCAAATCTCATGACTCTCTTCCAGGGATATATTCGTAAGAACACTTTATCACCCACTTCAAACTCTAGGTCTTTTCTTCGATTTTTGGCATAACTTTTCTGTCGACTCTGAGCTGCTCTTATGTGTTGTTGAATAGATCTGACCTTTTATGCCATTTCGTCAACGAGATCACGTCCTAATAGATTTCTTTCCCCAACTTCATCCCAGCAAGTTGGAGTCCTGCATTTCTTTCCATAGAGAGCTTCATAAAGAGCCATCTGAATACTTGAGTGAAAGCTATTATTATAAGAAAATTCCACCAAAGGTAGGAGTTGATCCCAACCACCTTTGAAATCCATAGAGCAAGCTCTAAACATATCTTCTAGAGTTTGAATTGTTCTCTCAGACTGACCATCTGTCTGAGGATGATAAGCAGTGCTGAAACTTAACTATGTATCCAGAGTATGCTGAAGACTTCGCCATAACTTTGAGGTAAACCGCGGATCCTGATCAGATATAATAGAAAGTGGTACTCCATGCAATCTTACCACTTCCATTACATATATCCTGGCAAGCTGATCCAGAGAGAAATCCTCTCTAATAGTAATGAAGTGTGCAGATTTTGTAAGACGATCAACTATGACCCAGATAGAATTATTGACTTTGGATTTTTTAGGAAGTCCTGTGACAAAGTCTATAGTGATGTTTTCCCATTTCCATTCGGGTATGGGTAATGGTTGTAACATCCCCTTAGACTTCTGTCTCTCAGCTTTAACTTGTTGACAAAACAAGCATCGAGAGACATATTCAGCAACATCTCTTTTCATGCCATCCCACCAGAAGTACTCATTCAGGTCCCTATACATCTTCGTGCTTCTAGGATGAATAGAGAATGAAGAACTATGAGCCTCATCCAGCAGCTCCTTCTTTAATTCGGGAATGGGAGGAACAAAAACCTGATTCTCGAACTTTATTATCCCATCACAATCAAGGTTGAATTCAGGAATATTTCTCACCTTCTTTTGTAACTCGACATCTTCTTTCTGTGCCTCTTTAATCTTCACATGTATAGATGGTTGAAAATTCATTTGAGAAAGATAAGATTTTCCCCCTTCCATTATAATTTCAAGATCCATCCGATGTAAATCCATAAATATTGGATCTTTTGGGATCCTCATCATGGATAAAATGGCATGGTCTTGTCGACTTAATGCATCTGCCACCTTGATTGCTTTCCCATGGTGATAATGGATTGAGCAGTCATAATCCTTAATCAGCTCCAACCATCTTCATTGACTCATATTCAGCTCCTTTTGTGTGAAAATATACTTTAAACTTTTATGATCCGTATAAATATCACACCTTTCACCATAAAGATAATGCCTCCAAGTCTTTAATGTAAGGATTACCGCAACTAACTCCAAATCATGTGTTGGGTAATTTTGCTCACGGATTTTCAACTGTCGTGAGGCGGAAGCTATCACCATATCATTTTGCATAAGAACACACCCCAATCCCTTCTTGGATGCATCACTATAGATCACAAACCTTTCTCCACTACAAGGAAGTGTGAGCACAGATGCACTGGATAACCTTCTTTTCAACTCCTTGAAATTCTCTTCGCATTCCTCCATCTAGAAAAACATAACTCCTTTCCGAGTCAACTTGGTGAGTGGATTAGATAATCGTGAAAATTATTTCACAAAACGTCGATAATATCCAGCCAAACCAAGAAAACTTCGGATCTCAGTTACTATTGTCGGTCTCGACCATCTTTCGATAACCACTGTTTTTGCTGGGTCCACAGATATCCCCTCTTTTGAGATTATGTGACCCAAAAATGCAACTTTTTGAATCCAAAATTCACACTTGGTAAATTTGGCATAAAGCTTCTCCTTTCATAGGGTCTTCAATAGAATTCTCAAGTGATCTTCATGTTCTTCCTTTCTCTTTGAATATACAAGAATATCGTCTATAAAGACTTCCACAAACTGATCAAGATAGTCTCTAAAGACATTATTCATCAGATCCATGAAGATAGCAGGGGCATTAGTAAGACCAAATGGCATCACTATAAATTCATAGTGTTCATACCTTATACGGAAAGCCGTCTTTGGTATATCCTCCCTTTTGACCCATAATTGATGATACCCTGAATGAAGATCAATCTTGGAAAAGTATTGAGCTCCGTGTAGTTGGTCAAATAAGTCATCAATGTGTGGGAGAGGATATTTGTTCTTGATAGTGATCTTGTTAGGTTCTCGATAATCAATGCATAGTCTCATTGATCCATCTTTCTTCTTAACAAACAGAACATGTGCTCCCCAAGGTGACGCACTAGGGCGTATGAACCCCTTATCAAGATTCTATTGGAGTTGCTTCTTCAATTCCTACAACTCAATTGGGTCCATTCTATAAGGTGACTTTGAAATAGGCAAAGCACCCGGTACAAGTTCTATTGAAAACTCAACTTCATGATTCAGTGGAAGACCCGGTAATTCCCCTGGAAAGACTTCATCAAACTCCTGTACAATGGGAATATTCTTAATTGTGAGTTTCTCACCAACCATTTGAGATAAATAACCTTCATTTAGTGGAATCAAGACCCATAAGGTGGATGTAATTTCCACTGGAAGGTTATGTTCATCCTTGCATCGATAGACGATCATAGATTGATCTGGAATATAAAATGTGACTTCACTTCTTTGGAAATTAATATGAGCTCCATGTAGAGAAAGCCAATATATGCCATGAATCACATAAAATTCCACTGTAGGAAGGATCACAAGATTTGCAGGAAGCACATTCCCAAAAACTTCAATTGGAGAAGAATTATAAACTTTTGATGCGACTGTTGTGCCATTAGGTGTTGTCACATCTAACTCAACATCTAATTGTTGAGGTAATACAGTGATACCCTTAGAAAATTCTTCATAAATAAAAGAGTGTGTGGATCCAGAATCAAAAAAAACATTTGCTACTTTAGAGTGGATGGTAAGTGTACCTTTCACCACATCGTTATCGTACTCCACATCGCTGATAGAAATTGCATTTGACTTTACTTTGTCTTTATCCTTATGAGTTTGTTGGCGTTGACCATCATCATCAACCCTTGGATTTGGGCATTGATTGGCATAATGCCCCATCTCATTGAACTTGAAACATAGAAGTGTAGTAGGGTCATTCTGTGTATACCTTCCTTTTTTTGCATCATTAGACATCTTCTTCCCATTATCGCGGAATTCAAATGCCCGATGACCTTCCGTTCCATAGTTGAAACATTTACTTGTCCCTTTAAGACAACTCCCTCCATGTTTCATTCCACACTTTGAGCAAAAGGGAAAGCTCATCTTCTTTTCAGTGTGCTCTTTAGATTTTCCTTTGAATTCCATTTTCCTCTTCTTATCAAACCCATATGACTAATGGGTTACTCCAATCTCTATCTCAACTTTGAGAGAACATCGAACGATTTCCTCATAGCTATTGAAGTCCCTTATGGCTAAGGCCCTTTCGAAGACTTGGTTTTAAGCCACTAAAGAATCGATCGATCTTACTCTCAGGATGGATAATAATACCATAAGCTTACCTTGCATGTCTGCTAAAATTTTCTTCATAAGTACCAACAGATTCATCATCCTTTTACTTCAGTTCAAGAAACTCTTTCTCCATCTTTGTTCGGAGAATACGAGGGAAGTACTTATTGAAAAATAAGTTCTTGAACTCGTCCCATTCCATGGACTCAATTTCATCCCTTTGCCTCGTATACTTAATAATATTCCACCATTGATCAGCATCACCTTCCAAACGATACACTGCCAAGATGAATTTATCATGCTCAGAACATTGAAGAACTGAAAATATCATTTCAGTAGTACTAATCCATTGTTCAGCAACTAATGGATCAGTAGACCCGCTGAATGAAGGAGGATGATGTCTCATGAAGGATTCAACAGAATGTTGCTCCTTCTTTTGCTCGTTTGGATGTCCTGCATGATTCATATCTTGAGAAAGTTGTGTGAGCATGGATACATGATTTTGCATTCTAGCTCCCATAACGTTTGGTTGCTCAGGGGGACAATCATTGCATTGCCCGTCACATTCTGCATTAACACTGTTCTTTCGGGTTCCAGTCATTGACTAAAACAAAGAAGAATAGTGTGAGCAACACTAATTATAATAAGAAAAACACATAATGAAGAATAAAATTTCACACATAAGATCTTATACTAGGTTATTCATGGCCATTTCTAAAACACTAAGATTGTGTTCTATGCTTAGAATTATCCTTAGGGTTCTTACTAAGGCTTTCACATCCTAGTTTCCAATGGTTGACTATACCTTTCCTCTGATACTAACTATAACGACCCATACATTACATACATTGTTAATACTTCAAAATTGAATCGTACTTATTAAATCATATAACAAAACCACGAAAGGACCGTATTGGTATAGTGTCTTTAGAATCTGGGAAACATAAACAAATGGTTCATAAAGCGTCTACACTGTCTCCCATTTATTTCATCACATCTATAGTTCCTTTTGGCATATCTTACTTAATAACCTTCTTCCTAACCTGGGGAAAGAAAACATACAAAAGGGTGAGCTCAAATTCTCAGTAAGGGTAAATAAAAGAAATATATTCACATCATATTCATAAGAACATAACTTTTTGAAATCATAACCTGCAAAAGAGATCATAATTTCATAACATGGGATAAATCATAGTAGTGAAATGGAATCTTAATAATCATAACATAAAACATGAAACTTTGTGGAAAACACACATAATCATAGAGAATCATTTCTTATTAGTCAAGACTCATTGCCAAGACTATCTTAGTGGACAAAGTCCATATCTGAACCGAGTTCACTCCTCGTTTCAGTCATGTTTCACTGAACCTGTATAACCTACCGTTCCAGCCATGTCTATCTCATGAGATATAAAATTTTTACCCAATGCATTGGAGGGAGATATAGGTCCCACCCACCTCATAATGATACCATTCTTATGTGTGCCACAAAATCATAAACCATACATCATAGCATAACCCATGTAATAAAAAATGGGATTCTTAAACATCATGACATCATAAAAAATTTCATATAAGATAAAGGAATTAATAAAAATAATTCCATCACAACATAATCAAATCAATGTAATAATAGGGATATGAATAGAACACTATATTATATTATATGGAAAATAATTTTGATAAAACACTTAAACTCCATTCTTGAGAAAAATATCCTTTCTACTTCAAAAACACTTTTCCTTTATTAACATGTCATACAATATTAAACTAAAAGAAGTTGATTAAAAATAAACTTGAAAATTTGTAAAGTAAGCTTCTTGGAAATAATGTTTTAAAAATCCATTCATGCCGTATAAGTTAAAAAAAACATTCTTCGTATGTTTGTTGGAAAAGTCAAAAAGTACATCGTACGAAAAACGACAAAAGATTCCTTTCATATCCTTTACTAAAAACTCACCGAAGGGTAAAATTGGATTTAAATAATTGTAGGTGAATGGAAATAATATTACATATTTAGGAAACATGGATGTGGATGATAAAATACACCCCATTAAATACCAAAGTATAAACAATCTCGGATAAAAATGAGATTGTGATATTTCCCTTAACATAGGTCCGATTTGCTTCGTATTTGTCCGAACCTCCTGTATAAAGATTTAAATAATGTTATTGACTTATTAAGGAATCATAATTCTTGTTATGATATCATATATGGTCATATTCTTAGCTTCTTGGAAGTAATATTTCATTGCTACTTGTTATTCGGGTGTTTATAACTTTTTTTTCTTATCCGTATTTTGTCGAATAAATTATTATTCTTCTCTTTAGGCTATAGAGACCTCATTTCCAGAATGGTATTAGTGTAACATATATCATATTCATTCATTCAATTCATTTATATAATCATTATGGACTGAAGATCATGTAGAACGAGTCGCATGACATCGTGGAGACGGTATTCTGTACGTACGCACGAGTGATGATATCATTCCTATGATCGTGGAATTGTATTGGAATGTATGTATACTATTTCAGAATCAATATCACTTTATAATAGTCATTTATAGTCATTATTTACACCATTATACCCATCCAAGTAAGGTGGTGGTGGAAAGTAGATTACACCACCACGTGGAGACGGTATTCCGTACGTACGCACGCGCGGTGATTTCTTTTTCCGTAGGATGGATAGATGGTGAAATAGGGTTGTTTCATAATTATAATAACTTATCAGTATATTAGTGATACATATTTTATTACTTCATAATGAAATAACTAAAGAAGAAGAAGTGGAAGAAGAAATAAAGATGAAAGAATCGGTAACGGACATTACCTCTTCTTTGAAGTGATTCTTTGAGACCTCCTTTTAGGGCACTAAAATAGGTCTTTGAAGAAGAACAGAACCTCTAGGATGTTTCTAGGGAGGTGGAGAGAAGAAATTTTCATGGTTTGGATGAGCTTGAAGGCTCAAAGTGGTGTGAGGAAGAGGGGTAGGAGCTGCCCTTTTATAAGGGAGGAGAGGGGCACCTTTGGGAAAACAAAAAATATTATTTTATTATAAAGTCATGTTCGGTTTTAAATAGCTCCAAATTGATATATTTAGAAGCTAAGGTGGGGATGGATCTATATCCTATCATCCAATATAATTTATACAAGTTTAGGTTCCTATTTTAACCTTATCATATAGATTTAACATTAAGTTAAATAATTTTACTTTTACCATGTCTTCTAGTGTTCTTATACTATAAGGTTAATAAACTTACTATAAGCAGCCAAACAAATCCCAATTTGATTATTATTAATATATATAACCTTATATAATTCATTTTGCCGAACCTTATATTTTTAGGAAAAAAATAACAATTACTAATATAATATTTTTTTTAAAAACTATTTTATGTCAATTTTGACACTATTTAGTAATTTATTTTTTGTGAAAATCATAACAGAATGATTAGTTTGAACAAAGTTAATTAAATCAATAATAACATGTCATATTAACCTAGAAAATTAGTTTAATTCATAAAAAGTCTCTAATTACATTTATTTGGGTATTTATAACATCAATTATGTCAATATTTCATTATTAAGATAATTACTGCATCATCGTTGTGTCATAAATAAATTAAATTATTTAATATCTAAAAATTACAAATAAAATACCATTATGTATGAAATATTTTTAGATTTCTAATGAATATTTATAGTCGAATTTATCTTATGTATAAACCCATATTAAAAATTATTTACTTATTAAACATTGATTTTATCTATTTAACCCTTCTTTAAATAAATTAATAATAAATGTCCTAATCTAGTCTAAGTGGGCCTAAATGGTCATATGTTATTCTTATGGTTGTATTGGGTCGAATTACACTTGTCCAATAGAATTAGGACGTGTGTTAGGGTTATAATAATATCATTTTTACCCTTAATTACCCTATTTACTTTTAACCGTGGTAAAAAAAGTAAAAAGTTACTATTCACCAAAATAATATTTTTTATCTCATTGAACCAAATTTTACTTAGTGAAATCAACCATGTCTCTCAGATTTTCGAAAATCCACTCACAGAAGCAGTAAAATTAAGTTTTATGGAAAATTCAGTTTTTTAACTACCACTGAGTGGTTTCACTATTCATCAAAAATTGAATGTTTTCAGAAAAATACCAAAATTTCACCCTAGGATAATTTTGATATTCCAAATCCAAAAATGAAGTATATTTTGAAAAATAAAATTTATAAAATTTCAAAAAGATGTTATTACTATTCATAACAGCTAGTTTTAATAATATTTTAATAGCATATCATTGTTTAGTGAAACTCGGTATTGAGTACGACGCAAGATATCGAGGAAGGCCGCGGTTGCGTGTAAAGCAAGCCAAGCTAGTGTTGTGTGTAGTGACAAATTCTTTTGATGATTTATATAACAAAAAAAACAAAATATTTCACATAAAATTCTCGGGTGTTACATTCTACCCCCCTTAAAATGAATTTCTCCCTCGAAATTCGTCACTTTGTAACAAATAGATGAGGATTCATCTCCCTCATCATATCCTCAAGATCCCATGTAGATTCTTCTAATTGGTGGTTCCTCCATAATACTTTCACCAATCGAGTGGTCTTGCTTCGTAGGACTTTTTCGCTACGATCCAGAATCTCTATCGGTTGTTCTTCATAAGAAAGATCTTGCTCCAGCGGTACAACTTCTAAGCTGGGTACATGTAAAAGATCAGGTATGTACTTTCTCAGGAGAGATAAATGGAACACAACGTGAACTTGAGAGAGATTCAAAGGAAGTTCCAATCGGTAAGCTACCTTCCCAACACGATCCAGTATTTCGAAAGGACCGATATATCAAGGGCTCAACTTCCCCATCTTTCCAAATCTAAGGACTCTCTTCCAGGGATATATTCGTAAGAACACTTTATCACCCACTTCAAACTCTAGGTCTTTTCTTCGATTTTCGG
Organism: Viscum album; assembly: GCA_963277665.1. Classification (NCBI taxonomy): domain Eukaryota; kingdom Viridiplantae; phylum Streptophyta; class Magnoliopsida; order Santalales; family Viscaceae; genus Viscum; species Viscum album. Next base: position 160,821 of record CAUJRU010000970.1, read on the forward strand.
CATAAATTTTCTGTCGACTATGAGCTGCTCTTATGTGTTGTTGAATAGATCTGACCTTTTCTGCCATTTCGTCAACGAGATCACGTCCTAATAGATTTCTTTCCCCAACGTCATCCCAGCAAGTTGGAGTCCTGCATTTCATTCCATATAGAGCTTCATAAAGAGCCATCTGAATACTGGAGTGAAAGCTATTATTATAAGAAAATTCCACCAAAGGTAGGTGTTGATCCCAACCACCTTTGAAATCCATAGAGCAAGCTCTAAACATATCTTCTAGAGTTTGAATTGTTCTCTCAGACTGACCATCTGTCTGAGGATGATAAGCAGTGCTGAAACTTAACTCTATATCCAGAGTATGCTGAAGACTTCGCCATAACTTTGAGGTAAACCGCGGATCCCGATCAGATATAATAGAAAGTGGTAATCCATGCAATCTTACCACTTCCTTTACATATATCCTGGCAAGATGATCCAGAGAGAAATCCTCTCTAATAGTAATGAAGTGTGCAGATTTTGTAAGACGATCAACTATGACCCAGATAGAATTATTGACTTTGGATGTTTTAGGAAGTCATGTGACAATTTCCATAGTGATGTTTTCCCATTTCTATTCGGGTATGGGTAATGGTTGTAACATCCCCTTAGACTTTTGTCTCTCAGCTTTAACTTGTTGACAAAGCAAGCATCGAGAGACATATTCAGAAACATCTCTTTTCATGCCATCACACCAGAAGTACTCTTTCAGGTCCCTATACATCTTCGTGCTTCCAGGATGAATAGAGAATGAAGAACTATGAGCCTCATCCAGCAGCTCCTTCTTTAATTCGGGAATGGGAGGAACACAAACCTGATTCCAGAACTTTATTATCCCATCACAATCAAGGTTGAATTCCGGAATATTACTCACCTTCTTTTGTAACTCGACATCTTCTTTATGTGCCTCTTTAATCTTCACATGTATAGATGGTTGAACATTCATTTGAGAAAGATAATATTTTCCCCCTTCCATTATAATATCAAGATCCATCCGTTGTAAATCCATACATATTGGATCTTTTGTGATCCTCATCATGGATAAACTGGCATGGTCTTGTCGACTTAATGCATCTTCCACCATGATTGCTTTCCCGGGGTGATAATGGATTGAGCAGTCATAATCCTTAATCAGTTCCAACCATCTTCTTTGATGCATATTCAGCTCCTTTTGTGTGAAAATATACTTTAAAATTTTATGATTCGTATAAATATCACACCTTTCACCATAAAGATAATGCCTCCAAATCATTAATGCAAAGATTACCACAGCTAACTCCAAATCATGTGTTGGGTAATTTTGCTCATGGATTTTCAACTGTCGTGAGGCATAAGCTATCACCATATCATTTTTCATAAGAACACACCCCAATCCCTTCTTGGATGCATCACTATAGATCACAAACCTTTCTCCACTACAAGGCAGTGTGAGCACAGGTTCACTGGATAACCTTCTTTTCAACTCCTTGAAATTCTCTTCGCATTCCTCCATCTATAGAAACTTAACTCCTTCCGAGTCAACTTGGTGAGTGGATTAGATAATCGTGAAAATTCTTTCACAAAACGTCGATAATATCCAGCCAAACCAAGAAAACTTCGGATCTCAGTTACTATTGTCGGTCTCGACCATCTTTCGATAACCTCTGTTTTTGCTGGGTCTACGGATATCCCCTCTTTTGAGATTATGTGACCCAAAAATGCAACTTTTTGAACCCAAAATTCACACTTGGTAAATTTGGCATAAAGCTTCTCCTTTCACAGGGTCTTCAATATAATTCTCAAGTGATCTTCATGTTCTTCCTTGCTCTTTTAATATACAAGAATATCGTCTATAAAGACTACCACAAACTGATCAAGATAGTCTCTAAAGACACTATTCATAAGATCCATGAAGATAGCAGGGGCATTAGTAAGACCAAATGGGATCACTATAAATTCATAGTGTCCATACCTTGTACAGAAAGCCGTCTTTGGTATATCCCCCCTCTTGACCCATAATTGATGATACCTTGAACGAAGATCAATCTTGGAAAAGTATTGAGCTCCGTGTAGTTGGTCAAATAAGTCATCAATGCGTGGGAGAGGATATTTGTTCTTGATAGTGATCTTGGTAAGTTCTCGATAATCAATGCATTGTCTCATTGATCCATATTTCTTCTTAAAAAACAGAACAGGTCCTCCCCAAGGTGACGCACTAGGGCGTATGAACCCCTTATCAAGATTCTCTTGGAGTTGCTTCTTCAATTCCTATAACTCAATTGGGTCCATTCTATATGGTGTCTTTGAAAAAGGCAAAGCACCCGGTACAAGTTCTATTGAAAACTCAACTTCATGATTCGGTGGAAGACCCGGTAATTCCTCTGGAAAGACATCATCAAACTCTCGTACAATGGGAATATTCTTAATTGTGAGTTTCTCACCAACCATTTGAGATAAATAACCTTCATTTAGTGGAATCAAGACCCATAAGGTGGAAGGAATTTCCACTGGAAGGTTATGTTCATCCTTGCATCGATAGACGATCATAGATTGATCTGGAATATGAAATGTTACTTCCCTTCTTTGGAAATTGATATGAGCTCCATGTAGAGAAAGCCAATATATGCCAAGAATCACATAAAATTCCACTATATAAGGATCACAAGATTTGCAAGAATCACTTTCCCAAAAACTTCAATCGGAGAAGAATTATAAACTTTTGATGCGACTGTTGTGCCATTAGGTGTTGTCACATCTAACTCAACATCTAATTGTTGAGGTAATACAATGATACCCTTAGAATATTCTTCACAAATAAAAGAGTGTGTGGATCCAGAATCAAATAAAACATTTTCTACTTTAGAGTGGATGGTAAGTGTACCTTTCACCACATCGTTATCGTACTCCACATCGCTGATAGAAATTGCATGTGACTTTCCTTTGTCTTTAGCCTTATGAGTTTGTTGACATCGACCATCATCATCAACCCTTGGATTTGGGTATTGATTGGAAAAATTCCCCATCTCCTTGAACTTGAAACATTAAAGTGTATTAGGTTCATTCTGTGTATCCCTTCCTTTGTTTGCATCATTAGACATCTTCTTCCCATTATCGCGGAATTCAAATGCCCGATGACCTTCCGATCCACATTTGAAACATTTACTTGTCCCTTTAAGACAACTCCCTCCATGTTTCTTTCCACACTTTGAGAATAAGGGAAATCTCATCTTCTTTTTAGTGTGCTCTTTTGATTTTCCTTTGAATTACATTTTCCTCTTCTTATCAAACCCATATGACTAATGGGTTACTTCAATCTCCATCTCAACTTTGAGAGCACATCGAACGATTTCCTCATAGCTATTGAAGTCCCTTATGGCTAAGGCCCTTCGATGACTTGGTTTTAAGCCACTAAAGAATCGATCGATCTTACTCTCAGGTTGGATAATAATACCAGAAGCGTACCTTGCAAGTCTTGTAAAATTTGCTTCATAGGTACCAAAAGATTCATCATCCTTTTACTTCAGTTTAAGAAACACTTTCTCCATCTTTGTTCGGAGAATACGAGGGAAGTACTTATTGAAAAATAAGTTCTTAACTCGTCCCATTCCATGGACTCCATTTCATCCCTTTGCCTCATATTCTTAATAAGATTCCACCATTGATCAGCATCACCTTCCAAATGATACACTGCCAAGATGAATTTATCATGCTGAGAACATTGAAGAACTGAAAATATCTTTTCAGTAGTACTAATCCATTGTTCAGCAACTAATGGATCAGTAGACCTGCTGAATGAAGGAGGATGATGTCTCATGAAGGATTCAACAGAATGTTTCTCCTTCTTTTGCTCGTTTGGAAGTCCTGCATGATTCATAGCTTGAGAAAGTTGTGTGAGCATGGCTACATGATTTTGAATTCTAGCTCCCATAACGTTTGGTTGCTCAGGGGGACAATCATTGCATTGCCCGTCACATTCTACATTAACATTGTTCCTTCGGGTTCCAGTAATTGACTAAAACAAAGAAGAATAGTGTGAGAAACACTAATTATAATAGAAAAAACACATAATGAAGAATAAAATTTCACACATAAGATCTTATCATAGGTTATTCATGGTCATTTCTAAAACACTAAGATTGTGTTCTATGCTTAGAATTATCCTTAGGGTTCTTACTAAGGCTTTTACATCCTAGTTTCCAATGGTTGACTATACCTTTCCTCTGATACCAACTATAACGACCCATACATTACATACATTGTTAATACTTCAAAATTGAAGCGTACTTATTACATCATATAACAAAACCACGAAAGGACCGTATTGGTATAGTGTCTTTTGAAACTGGGAAACATAAACAACTAGTTCATAAAGCATCTACACTGTCTCCCATTTATTTCATCACATCTATAGTTCCTTTTGACATATCTTACTTAATAACCTTCTTCCTGACCTGGGGAAAGAAAACATACAATAGGGTGAGCTCAAATGCTCAGTAAGGGTAAATAAAAGAAATATCAATCACATCATATTCAAAAGAGCATAACTTTTTGAAATCTTAACCTGCAAAAGATAGCATAATTTCATAACATGGGATAAATCATAGCAGTGAAATGGTATCTTAATAATCATAACATAAAACATGAAACTTTGTGGCATACACACATAATCATAGAGAATCATTTCTTATTAGTCAAGAATCATTGCCAAGACTATCTTAGTGGACAAAGTCCATTTCTGAACCGAGTTCACTCCTCATTTCAGTCATGTTTCACTGAACCGGTATAACCTACCATTCTTATGTGTTTCACAAAATCATAAACCATACATCATAGAATAACCCATGTAATAAAAAATGGGATTCTTAAACATCGTGACATCATAAAACATTTCATATAAGATAAAGGAATTAATAAAAATAATTCCATCACAACATAATCAAATCAATGTAATAATAAGGATATAAACAGAACACTTTATTATCTTAGATGGAAAATAATTTTGATAAAACACTTGATCTCCATTCTTGAGGAAAATATCCTTTCTACTAAAAAAACACTTTTCCTTTATTAACATGTCGTACAATATTAAAATAAAATAAGTTGATTAAAAATAAACTTGAAAAGTTGTAAAGGAAGCTTCTTGGAAATAATGTTTTAAAAATCCATTCATGTTGTATAAGTTAAAAAAAACATTCTTCGTACATTTTTCGGAAAAGTCAAAAATTACCTCGTACGAAAAACGACAAAAGATTCGTTTCATATCCTTTACTAAAAACTCACCGAAGGGTAAAATTGGATTTAAAGAATTGTAGGTTAATGGAAATAATATTACATATTGAGGAAACATTGATGTGGATGATAAAATACACCCCAGTAAATACCAAAGTATAAACAATCTCAGATAAAAATGAGATTGTGATATTTCCCTTAACTTAGGTCCGATTTGCTTCGTATTTGTCCGAACCTCATGTATAATGATTTAAATAATGTTATTGACTTATTAAAGAGTCATAATTATTGTTATGATATCATATATCGTCATATTCTTAGAGTATTGGTAGTAATATTTCATTTCTACTTGTTATTCGGGTGTTTATAACTTTTTTTCTTATCCGTGTTTTGTCGAATAAATTATTATTATTCTGTTTAGGTTATAGATACCTCATTTCCAGAATTGTATTAGTGTAAAATATATCATATTCATTCATTCAATTCATTTATATAATCATTATGCACTGAAGATCATGTAGAACGAGTCGCATGACATCGTGGAGACGGTATTCTGTACGTACGCACGAGTGATGATATCATTCCTATGATCGTGGAATTGTATTGGAATGTATGTATACTATTTCAGAATCAATATCACTTTATAATAGTCATATATAGTCATTATTCACACCATTATACCCATCCAAGTAAGGTGGTGGTGGAAAATAGATTACACCACGGCGTGGAGACGGTATTCCGTACGTACGCACGCGCGATGATTTCTTTTTCCGTAGGATGGATAGATGGTGAAATAGGGTTGTTTCATACTTATAATAAAATATCAGTATATGAGTGATACTGATGTTATTACTTCATAATGAAACAACTAAAGAAGAAGAAGTGGAAAAAGAAATAAAGATGAAAGAATCGGTAACGGACATTACCTCTTCTTTGAAGTGCTTTTTTGAGACCTCCTTTTAGGGCACTAAAATAGGTCTTTGAAGAAGACCAGAACCTCTAGGATGTTTCTAGGGAAGTGTAGAGAAGAAATTGTCAGGGGTTGGCCGAGCTTGAAGGCTCAAGGTGGTGTGAGGAAGAGGGGGAGGAGGTGCCCTTTTATAAGGGAGGAGAGGGGCACCTTTGGGAAAACAAAAAATATTATTTTATTATAAAGTCAAGATCGGTTTTAAATAGCTCCAAATTGATATATTTCAAAGATAAGGTGGGTATGGGTCGAAATCCCCTCATCCAATAGAATTTATACATGTTTAGGTTCCTATTTTAACATTATCATTTAGATTTAACATTAAGTTAAATAATTTTACTTTTACCGTGTCTTCTTGTGTTCTTATATTATAAGTTTAATAAACGTACTATAAGCAGCCAAAATAACCCCAAGTTGTTTATTATTAATATATATAACCTTATATAAGTCATTTGGACGAACCTTAGATTTTTAGAAATAAATTAACAATTAATAATATAATATTTGTTTTAAAAACTATTTTATGTCAATTTTGACACTATTTAGTAATTGATTTTTTTGAAAATCATAACAGAATGATTAGTTCGAAAAAAGTTAATTAAATCAATACTAACATCTCATATTAACCTATATAATTAGTTTAATTCATAAAAAGTCTCGAATTACATTTATTTGGGTATTTATAACAACAATTATGTCAATATTTCATTAATAAGATAATTACTGCATCATCGTTGTGTCATAAATTAATTAAATTATATAATGTCTAAAAATTAAAAATAAAATACCATTATGTAGGAAATATTTTTAGCTTTCTAATGAATATTTATAGTCTAATTTATATTATGTATAACCCCATATTAGAAATGATTTACTTATTAAACTTTGATTTTAACTATTTAACCCTTCTTTAAATAAATTAATAATAAATGTCCCAATCTAGTCGAAGTGGGCCTAAATGGTCATGTTTTATTCCTATGGTTGTCTTGGGTCGAATTACACTTGTACAAAAGAATTAGGACATGTGTTAGGGTAGTAATAATATCATTTTTACCCTTAATAAACCTATTGACTTTTAACCGTGGTAAAAAAAGTACAAAGTTACTATTCACCAAGAAAAATTATTTTCATCTCATTGAACCTCATTTTACTTACTGACATCAACCGTGTCTCTCGGATTTTCGAAATTCCACTCACAGAAGCGGTAAAATTATGTTTTATGAAAAATTCAGTTTTTTAACTACCACTTAGTGGTTTCACTATTCATCAAAAATTGAAAATTTTCAGAAAAATACCAAAATTTCACCATAGGCTAATTTCGATATTCTGAATCCAAAAATGAAGTCCATTTTGAAAAATAAAATTTATATAATTTCAAAAGGTGGTTATTACTATTCATAACGGCTAGTTTTAATAATATTTTAATAGCATATCATTGTTTAGTGAAACTCGGTATTGCGTACGACGCAAGCTATCGAGGAAGGTCGCGGTTGCATGTAAAACAAGCCAAGCTAGTGTTGTGTGTAGTGAAATATTCCTTTGATGATTTATATAACATAAAAACAAAATATTTCACATAAAAGTCTCAGGTGGTACATTGGTAATAGTTGGTATTATGTGTGGAATATTCTTTTAAATTGGGAAAACAAGTTTTTTATTTTTTAATGACCAAACCACTCATTTATATTAATTTTTAATAATTTTTTAATTGATTTTTTCTGAAAAGGAGACAGTGTATTCTTTGGTTAATCTTCAAAACCCTACAGATCATTTTTAATGCTCAACCCTACATCAACTATTCAGTTGGGGGTTTTCCTCTTCTCATGTTCTCTTGGATGAGTTTCTCATTGTTATAGAAAGGTTGAACTTTGGTTGGGTGGTGACCTGGAAGGTCATGGGGGAGGTATATATGGTTTTACATTCATTCCTCTAGTAGTTTTATTTTTATTGTCAGTTCCTATATGTCTTTGTATCTGTTTTTAATGGGAAAAATATTTCCCAATTGTAATATTTTGATGCCTGACACTATTTTTCAGTCTTTGGGGAAATAAAACACCCCTCGAACCATGTAGCGGACCAGCTCAGGTGACTAGTTCAGGGTCGACCCAGGCTGGTTTATGACTTGTAAACCAAGTTGTTAGTTACTCTGGGTAAGTGTTATGTTATAAACATATTTTTATGATTGTTGTTTTAATATATGATTTTCATATGTAAGTTTATAGGAAATAAAATATCATGTATTAAACCATTTATAACCATGATGAATTTCAAGAGTGAAATTCATTTTATGGTGGGTAGAATGTGACACCCGGAGATTTTGTGAATTAATTATTTTCGAATTAATTTATTATTATTGATATTTTTAACATTATACAACATTGAATATAGTTTTTTGATATTATATAATAACAATATGTCTGGATTAAATTATAACCCACCCGAGGATAAGCCAGCGCTATACATGACAGTGAGTTGGATTTCATTTCAGGAAAACGCTGAGTTTCTACGAAAAAACACTTCATTGTTATAAGTTATAAAATGAGATTCCTAAACAATAATCATTATGAACCTTAATGTTTATATTAAAAAAATTATTTTAATTTTTTTCACAAATATAACGAATTTGTATAACTAAATGTATAATTTTTTGTAAAGTTTTTATATATATAGAAATATTATTTTCATATTGGAATTTCTTTTTATGTCTTTAAGTGAACAATAATTAATTCAATTTTAGACAATATTAAAAATTTAATTTGGTAAAATATACATAATTTAATATTTTGGAATGTCAAAATAAAAATGAAGGAAATTTAGTGTTTTTTAAGAAGTTTCATTTTTTGATGATTAGTAAAAACAATATTTCATTGTAGTTAAAAACATCTTATTTTCATTTAAATAATACTTATACATTAAATTTGTTTTTAATCCCCAATAAATAAAATATACATATATTTATCTAATTTTGGAAATTGGAATCTTTTTTATGTTGATATTAGATATAGACACTTATTGAACATTTGAACAATATTGTTTTCACCCATCTCCCTAAATCAATAGGACTAGCAATAAATATAAATTTTCCACATATGTTATTCAAATTTTGAAAAAAAAATATTTGTTTTAATAAATATGATATTTATATTCTAATTTTATAACCATTACATTTTGGTTATTATGAATACTATCTTTAATAAATATTTCTTTCACAAGGTTAATTGAAAATGTGATAATTAATGCTAAAAATAAAATTATAATATAATAAAATTACCCTAAAAAATGCCCTAATTTCTTTGTAAAACGGGGATTCAAAAAAGATAAATCATATTCTAAAATTATATCCTTTTTATGCCACATCGATAAGATTTCGAAATTTACTATATTTCGATTAAAAATAAGTTAAAAATGTCATACTCATATTTTTATTTACTATGACATTTTTAATATAGAAAAATACATGAGTTCAATTTGACTATAAATAATCATTTTAAAGTTATAATATTAATTTCCATAATAATTATTTATTTATAATAACTATGGTTTATATAATTAACTGAAATGGTGATACATTGATGGTGTAATAACTGTTTAATTAATAAAAGGATCACATAATTGATTTTCAAAATATTAAAATAGGTATTATTTGAATTGTCTGTCATGTTAAAATTATATTATGGGTGACTACGACTACTTTTTAGTTTCTCAAATGGTTTGGTTCGAAAATATAATTCTCTTTGGAATTTATATAATGCTAAAGATATGAATAGTGTAAAAATTTAGAGAAATGATATTTTATAAAAATATTATATTATGAAATTTATCATAAACAAAAATCATTAAAAGACACAAAGTGAATAGGATAGTGTCTAAAATGTAACAAATTTTTCATTTATTACTATTTACCCCATATAAGCAATAAAATATATCCTTGTAATATTTAAAATATTATTACTACAATTTAAATTACTATAGATTAATCAATGACGACTCAAAAATATAAAGCATAAAAAAATGAAATGTCTCCAAATATTATTAGTGGAATTGAAATCTTCCTTTATCACATTGAGATATATTTAGAATATTTTAATGTAAAATAGTCCATGAAAATAGTATATATAATATTAAAAGTCAAAGATAATTAGCAAATATCATTGTCTTTTGTTTAATATCATTTTTGTGTCCACATAGTAAAAAATAAAGGAATTAATGAATATAAATGTCTATTTATATAATAATGAAATTAATTTCATTATATAGTTTTATTTTTATTTTTTATAAATTTTAATGTTCCCTTAAATGCTTCATCAATGATAATATAGTCTTTATTTAATTATTAAAATAATTAAAATAATTGAATTTAAATATATTAATTTAGATATTTGTGGTATTAGATTAAATGTATAAAAATATTATATATTTAAATGATATATTAGATATTTTTTTACACATTATTTTTAAAATATTATTTTTTATTGATTTATTATATCATAATTAAAATAATAATATCATTTTTAAAATACTGATATTTTAATGAATTAATATATTTTTAAATTTTTTTACAATAGAAAAATTGTTACTATTTCCAAAGAAAATAGGATATGGTGACAAATATCATACACCATTCATTTGTAACTCAATTAGATGTTTTTGGCTCCAGAATAGCATTATTATATTGTAATAATTTGAGGATTTTCAAAAGTGTTGATCACCTAAATTATAAAACGGAACCTCATCCTTCACTTCGTTAAACAAACATAATCCTTAAATCTCGACCATTCCCTCTCTATTTACCTTCTTAGAATCCATAGTAACATAGTAGAGGTTATGGTCTTATAAAAATACCAGCTCTAGTAACCATAAGAGGAGATCTATAACAAGATCACCAAATAATGGGTAATCTCTTTAACGACGCTTTCAAACTGTTTCAAATTTTTATTCCTATTCATTTATTGATTCCATTCCATTGTAATAAATATAGTATCACAATTATGATGAAATTTTATTATGATTATGGATCAACCATATTAATCCATTTATCTATCCAATGAAAATCAAAAGTACCACCTGTCTGTATCTACGACTTATTGTCTCCACAATATTGTGTAATCAATTTTTCATCACTAGTTATGTTGTATGGGAAAAATTATGGATTTAAGGGATATAAATACTAAAAATGGCATTATATTGATTATATATATTTGATATTCTATCTAATTCATCACTAATTAACCATTATAAAAATGATATATTCGTTGATTCATACATACTACCTACCATCTCTACGACGCGATGATATTTAACATCCACATTAACAATTTGAAGAATGTTTTAAAAAAATTATATAATGAATAAATATGGAATATATGACATACTATTTGAAATGGTATATGCCTTCGCATTCTGTTACATTATGGGTTTTGGTAGTTTGTAGTTTTCATAGGAGGACCAGAGGGAGGTTCGTGAACCTTGGTGTTATATGCTGGAAGAAGGGGGATTACACACTGTGTAATGGTATTATACAACCTGAAATTATGTTTCATGACTTCTCTTGGATTTATCAAGACATACATAAATTTTACACGACGTGAAGAAGTGATTCATAGTGTGTAATATTTTAGTGTTTTGGAAGTAAAATAAAATTGAGAGGGGATGTGTTTTTCGATGGAAACTGATACACAATTAATTCACTACCTGAAAGGGTATTACACATCTTGTAATACCTCGATCATTAGTAGTTTTAATAGTTTTTTTTCTGCCAAACCATTATTGATTTTTCTTGGATTTATTTTACCTCTATCTATCTCGGTAAACCCTAAGAGCCCCTAGGAGTCCCTCAATCCCCAATCCACATTACGTAATCTATAAATTATAGTGGTTGTTCATTGGAGATCCACAATTAATCCATAGTGAATTTTCACCACATTATCATATATATCCTCTTTTTATTTCCCAGGATTCACTTTCATGATACAGGATGTATTGAATCAAATGATTGGGATGAGTTTTGGTAATCTTATGGTGAATAATAGGTTGTTCTTTATTCATAGAAATTTAGTTGATTCATGAATGAATTGATCTTTTACACTACTGTATATGGGTGAGTTGAAAATCTTTTTCGATGATATGTTTTTTCCTCCGTTTTTATTTAATTGTGATCATGTGGATTAGAAATACATTTTATTTCCTTGATATTATGGTTGTTCCACATTAATCTTAGATAGAAATCGGTTAAGGAAATTTAAATGGGTATAGGGATTCGAGTCTAATGTTTTTTTTCGTGATGATAAAATATTTTTTTTCAATTTCAAATACTAAATACTCCACTAAAAATCACAACCTTCGACGGTCCCTGTAAGAACACTAAACATGTTTCATTTTTTTAGTTCCTTTTGAACATTTGTATTGTGAAATTGGTAAACCACTTTCACTTAGATGCAAAAGGTATTCCATATGATTATATAACATATGTGATAAACTATGAATTAATAAGTGGAATTTAAAAAGGAATGCCTTATTAAATATGGAGTAGTGTTTTTTTCCTTTTCTGAGGTGATGTGGTTATGATAATGTTTTTCTGTAATTGGATGGTTTAGGAGGTGTGATGGAATCTCATGTTGTGTGATTGGATTTTTGTAGAATAGATGTGAAATGTGGTGTAATGAGGATGAAAATATGGTTCTGTGATGGTGTGTAATAGATGGGGTTGTATGTTTGTGCTGGCACGATTGCTGCGTGACATGAGAAGGATTATAATGAAGAGTCAGAGTAGTGGATTATGTGGGTAGTTCACCTAGAGTATCACCATGAGTAGTACATATAAATCTATTCATGTATTTGGATATTGATATATTATGAATGGGTGTCAGGTTCGAAGTAATGTGAAAGTAATTTAGTTTAACAAGCTCTTTTCCTTCTGAGGTGACTTTGATTAGGTTGTCGGTTGTGTCTTGTGGTTTGTAGTTTCCTAAATAGTGATGTAATTGTAAATTAAATATTATAATAAAAGGGATAGAAGTGACTAAATAAACATTTACAAAAATAATATAATCTATAAATCAAATATTTTTGGAATATTGATGGGTTTTTTTCTTATTGTGTGCTGTTGGCCTTTTAGAGGTAGTAGTGAAGATGACGTGTGGTGAGATTGATGTTTGTTTGAAAACAAATAGGTTGGGATGAGTAAATGGTACTGTATAAATACTTTTATTTAACATTTTATTTTTATATGAACCCCACCATATTTGAGCTCAATGTGCCGAAAACCAGCTCATAATGGAAGAGGGTTTCATTCCTATACATCTCGGTGGAAGGATGGATTGATTTCAACCCATTCATTAGAGATCCCTTTTTTAGGCGGTGATAGTTCAAGATTCTTTCAGATCATTTTGGTTTGTGAGGACCATGTCGGTGCGGGAGATATGTGGTTTAATAGGTGTTTTTGGGATGAGAGATGTTTTTATTTCCTTGGTGACTGTGGGTTTAGATGTGTAGTGCCTTCTCATGTGTCTTTTAGATGATATGTATTGTTATTTCATAGTTTTATTTAGGATGATATGTGATGTAGTTTGTGGAACATGTGTCATTGGTCGGTATGTGATGTGGGTTTTCACCCATGTGTATGTGGGAGGGATGTGATGTGGTTTGTGGAGCAGGTGTTTTCAAGAGGGAAGTGATGTGACTCTGGGCCTAGGTAACCGGATGTGATGTGTTTTGTGGGGACTGGGTGATTTTGGGTGGGTTGTGAAATGGTTATTTTGGGAGAGGTGGGAGAAAAAATAATTTTTCATTATGAAAGAGAGGCTAAAATTGTGGTAGGTTATGTGGGGTATCCAAATAATTGATTTTCCTACATCATTACATTACTTGACCTCTGTTCCTTTCTGAGCGTGTGATGGTGATGTGGGGAAGGCTTCTATACCGTGATAGATGTTGTTTGGTTCTGTTATTTTCTCACAAGAGCATTATTATGTGACTCTCACTTGTTCTTGAGAGACTTTGGATTTCCTAATGAGTTTACTTGTATGCAAACCCAAAATATATAAACTACTATCAGGTATCTTGGTGAATTACATGGACCGTGTTAAACACTACTAGCTAGGGCTTTGGGATAGTCACTGAGTCTCTTCTTTAGATTACTTCTGCTAAATACATTGGTGTTTCTATTACATTTTTACTATTATTAATTTTAGGAGTCATGTGTGATGGATTTGGGTTTTATTATATAAATTTGTGTGTGTGTCTGTGTGCCTGTGTTCGAGTTTTTTTGGGAAGGACCATCCAATATCATGATCTTTTTTTTCAAAAAAAAATGGTAATGCCAAACATTTTTTGAGAATTTGTACCCTTGGTGATGGTCAACACCTTGGGGCCTATGAGAGGTTGGACTCAAGGTCATGATCTCCCTTTCCTCAATACCGTCAAATGAGGGGTATCATTGGAGGCAGGGGGTGATGAAATAATTATATCAGAGGATAATTGTTGAGGGATATGATTGAATTTTTAGTTAGGCACTATGTGGATTTCATGGTTCGGTAGGGAAATAATGTTAGGCAGACATTGTATGTGACATAGTTCAGGGAATAACAGGTAGTAAATAGGGTTTTAAGGCCCCTCATGATATGATGTATTGACTCTGATCTTACCTCATCACCAAATGAAGATACACTGTTTGTAGTGTAGAGACCGTAGGAATGTTACATGCATCATAATGACTTGTGTTATCTTCTAAACTGGGGTTTTTGTCAATTTTTAATTAATAATGAGTCAAATGAGATAAAATGAGTTAAAATGTGTCATCATGAGTTATAAGTATTCTTAAATAATAGTCCTTACTGTTTAGGTTTAGGAATTCCATTTATAACATTCAAATATGGATCTCAGTCATCGTTCGTATGTGGATCGGGAATTTGAGGATAAACAGGCCGATCTAGTTGATCAGTATAGGATTGATCCAGTGGAGGAGTAGTACCAATGGTAGAATATGATACATACATTCTAGAGACAAGATGATGGAACATGCAAGGGAAGAATTTGGGTCATGGATATAGAGAGCTAGCTCGAGGAGCACTAAATGAGCTTCAGTTTCATCTGGGCTCTGACGTAGTGTTGGGTTCCATTGGTAGTGAGGCTTATGTGGGGTGTTGCGTATAATCCATGGATTTTGTACCTAGGGGAGAGGATGTAAGAAAATATTCCAAGGGTCAATTTCGAGAAAGAGTACTGAGAAAGAATTCCTCTAATCGACCATGAAGGCTAAGAAGAGGCAAGAGTTACTCCCCTCTAGAAGGGTAGTATATTGGGATGGGAACTAGGGATTATGTTCAGGAATCACCGTTGTTTATTCCTCAATATTTTTCTAGATGAGGAGTCTCCTGTGAGATTCCAAGAGTATGCTCTTTTTTTCCATATAGTATGTGGTTACTCCCATTACATTTCCGACATACATGGAAGTTCCAAAAAAGGTGGATGTGATTGAATAGAAGCACTCACAAGAAGTTCTACTGAGATAGGGGAACCATTAGGGTTCTTCTATATAAAATGTTTCCAGCTATAGGTTTGATGCTCCTGGTCCATTGAAGATTCAAACCGAATGGAGTCAGCTTCAGCAGCACCATTTTCGACCTTTTCGTTCTACTGGTTGTTGTGCCTTTCCCATGAATTTAGGACCAAGGTGTTTTGTCATTGCAGTCTATAAGATTTTTCAAAAATCAGTTTCCAGTTTCTATCCAAGATCATTGTGCTGGAGGCTGTTAGTTTCAACACTAACCTCAGTAGCAGTTTCTAGGTTGAGCAATCTTATAGTATGTTTAATAGACTCATGCTCCACCATGCGTAGAGGGACCATGCATTGGCTGACCATATGATGTTCATCATGGACCTCGATCTGGGTGTGGTCATGGGGGTTTTCATTAATAGATGAGAAGATAAGCTAGTTGTGCTCAGTATCATACTATAGTGGAAGAAGTTTCAAGTAGGTATATAGATCATTTTTGGTACAATAATATTTTTTAGAACTCATTCATGCACTTTGTTTTATTCAAGGGCTTCAAACTCTTTTATTTCATGACACTAGACCATGCTCTCAAAATAGACATAGAGAGGCTTACCATGCCCCTAGTGTTGAGTACCTAGTCGGAGGTCTTTCCATCTTGTTTGATGTGTGCAGAAGATTTAGATTGATGATGTGACTATATCAGTCCCCATGGGATCTTTAAATGGTATATATGCATCCATACAATTATATTGTCCTCAGAGAATGGTTGTATTCCATGTGTAATGTTACCAACATCCTCTGTAAGTGAGTTTTGTTTTAAAGTATTGATGGTTGATGTCTAGTTTTCATTTGGGTATTCATTGTGTAGTGCCTCTTCTTTCATTGATTACAAATTTTTCAGTAGAATCAGAAGATGTTGGAATGAAGAATATTCCCAGAGTTTTTTGGGTGTTCATGGATGTATTTTTCAAGGATGTTGTAATTATACCCCATCGAAGTGATGTCGATATTGGGATAGACATGCATCTGAGTACATCCCCGATTTTATTGGAACCTTTTAAGACATCACCTTAAAAGAAATGGGAGTTGTGGATCCAGGTGGATGATAAAATGAAGAAGGTTTGTATTCATCCAATTGTGTCACCGTGGGGGTTCTCCAGTGTTGTTTGAAATTAAGGAAAATGGTGGTATGGGGCGGTTAATAGACTACCAGAGATTGAATCTACTGACAATCACGAACTCTTACCCTCTTCTAAGGATAGATGATATTTTTAACAAACTAAGTGGGGAAATTTGGATTTATATGATCATTATAAAGATTGGATACCACCATTTGATGTTAAAGTGTGGAGATAACATAATGAAAGCTTTTAGGTGCATGTATCAGAACATCGAGTTTGTAGTCCTGTTGTTTGGTGTTACAAACACACCAACCATGCTAACGGAGATTATGAACTCCATCTTTCATGAGATCGTGTTCTGGTACATCATTTTGTTCCTCAATGACATCTTGATAAACTCAAAGTCCGAGGATATACAAGATAATCATCTCATGAATTTTTTATTGTTTCTTTGATGCAACCATCTCTATGGAATGTTATCCATATGTATGTTCTTGAAATGGTAGCTGAATTTTGTTGGGAATGTGATGTCACAGTAGGGCGTGGAAGTGCACCCCCCAAATTTATTTCCAGTTGTTTCTTGTAATATCACAATAATGTGGCATAGGCTTGTAGATTTAATTTGCCTTCCATGATTTTATCAGTTGTTTTAACCGGATTTCTCTTTTATATTTTCCTCAATGATACAATTGACAAATAATGAGCACACTTTTGTTTAGAATTTTTAGTTATAGATTGTGTTTGGTTATCTAAAGGGTACATTGGTTAGTGATATTGTACTACAGTATTAATAGGTGGGAGTGATGTTAGATGTGTTTTTTTCCTCTTGCCTGGGTTACAAATTTGGGATGATGAAGAAATATTATGTGATCTCTTATGGGTATGATTCTAAGCCCCCATGATCCCATATATTATACCCATTATCTGGGTGTAGTAGTAGTCATGTTTCTACTGAATGTTGGGGAAGTGTTCCCCATTAGGGTGTGCATTGTGGTCTTCATGGATCACAAGAACATGAGGTATAACCTCTCCCAGCATGATCTAAAACTATCGAAACTAAGTTGGATATGTTTTTTTAGGATTAATATTTCGAGATCTACTAGATCATATGAAAGGGAAATGTTTTGGAGTATTATGTGTGAAGAAATTTGAAGAAAAAACTTGTTCAAGAATCTATGAGCACGTGAAAAATGATAGATATGTTAGAAACTAATCTCCTAGATATAGGAATGAATGGTGCTAGAGTCTATTTGTTTTATATTATAGTTCATTCTTCCATCATTTAGCTAGTGTATGAGTCTCCATGGAGAGACTTAAAATCATATGTATTGTGCAATCGTGTAGTCCATGGTGATGCTTTGGAGGGATGGTCAGAGGATGGTCAGAATCAAATTCTTTTCTATAGAAGGTTGTGTTTTCTCATAGTGATGTATGAGGGAGTCCTTCTTGTGTTTCATAACTCATTATTAGTGGTACACCCATGAGTTTCTAAGATGTATTGTGGCTTTAGGATGCATTTTTTGTTTCCCAAGATGAAATGAGAAGTAGAAAATTTTGTGGAAAGTCTCTTAGATTTCAATATGGTGAAGGTTAAGAAGCATATTTCCAATGGATTATTGCATCCCTAAATTCTTTTCATGTGGAAAATGGGATAACATCCAAATGGATATTATTATAGTGTTACAAAGGGATCATGGAGGCTACAATGCTATATAGATGATAGTTGATTGGTTGACGAAATGATCCAACATCTTATTAAACAATAAGTCAAGAATTTTAGAATACATGGCACATAGGATTGTCGAGAAGGTGGTAAATTTGTATCGTGTTCCCAGATCCATTATCTCATATGGAGATTCATGTTTTACCTTGCAATTATGGAGGGTATTAGTGCATGATATTGGCACCCAAATATGCATCAACACAACCTTACACTATCAGAAATATGTGATGATAGAAAAGAATATCCAGATGTAGGAGGATATGTTTCTAGAATGCATCATGGACTTTATCATATCTTGGGTGAAACACATAACCTTAGTATATTTTTCAAATAAAATAATCTACCAATCATCCTCTAGAATGGATCTATTGAAATCCATGTATATAAATCAATTTCAATCACCTTTTTGATGACCAGAGGTTGGGGAGATAACTGTTCATAGCCCTAATATAGTGTAGCTCACATCCAAGAAGGTTCAGTTTGTTATTGAGATGATGAAAGCATAAAATGACCAAACAAAATTCACATGTTGATCATAAAATGAGGCCATGGGATGTTTCGGATGGTGTAAAAATGTTCATAAAGGTATTCCATCGATGAGGGAATTTTTGGTTTAGAATAAGGGGAATCATTTCTCCTATGATTTTTGGACCCATCGAGGTGTTGGGAAGAGATAGTAAAGTTTAATACCAGTTGGAATTGACAATGAAGTGGAAAGGATCCATGATGTATTCCATATCTCTAAAAATCATTGTTATCTTCACTATCACTACAATGTATCTTACTGATGAGATTTGGATATTGTGGATGACATGATGTGCATAGATCATATGGTTGATATTTGGGATCATCAGGAGAAGGTGTATCATGGATAAAATTTTTCTTTGTTCTGCGTGTTTTAGAGGCATGGTGTCCAAGACAAGAGTACATGGGAGTGGGAAACACATATGTGTTCCTAGTACATGGAGATGTACTGAGTTTTCCATTTTAGTATTTTTTTTGAAATGTAATGTTTGAACCTTGTGTTACAAATTAGTTTCATTAATATGGTGTTATATATGTGTATTCAAATGTATGATAATGTCATGATAAGTGTTTTGGGGAAGACCAACTTCTTAATTGAGTTGAATTAACTATGATGCAATTAAAACCATGCAGGTGAGTCAGTTCCACCAAAAGTATATTGTATGTTGTCATGTAGAAATAAATTCCCTAAATTCTATGTTGGATATAGTGTGGTTGTTTCTCTCATATGGTTTGTTTTGTGGTCATTTTCATTGGTAGATGTAGTAGGACATGTTTATGAATGTGGGGGTTCCACTCAATATTTTGGATAGTACAAGGTGTATTATCCTTGAATTATGATGTGTTTGGTTGTTAGTGATGTTTCAAGAATAGGATAAATCATTTATAGGTATCTCATAGTGTGGTTCATTGGAACCCTCTTTCTTCTTGTATTGGTTATGGAGTCTCGGGGGAGAGGCTCATTTGAGAGGAATCTAATGTAACAGTCCATTCCTTCCTGCTCTATTACATTATGGTGTTTGGTTGTTGGTAGTGTTTAGTTGAGGCTTAGAGGGAAATTTGGTGAACATCAATTGGTATAGGTTGGATGAAGGGAGAATACACGTCATGTAAAGGGATTACAAGACTTTAAATTTTGTTTTAGGGATTATCTTGGAGTTTTCAAGATGTGTAGATATTATACATGGCATGCAGAAGAGTTTCATGGCATGTAATATTTCATTGTTGAAGAAATAAAATAAAATTAGGAGACAATTCATTTCCTAGTGGAATCTTTCCCTGGTTACTACAGATTGTGACATGGTATTACACATCTTATAATACCCCAGTCATGTACAGTTTTAAAAAATATTTTTGGCTGAACCATTATTCATTCTACTATTCCATCTTTTTTAGTCACTCTAGATGAACTCTAGGAGACATGAGGAGTCCATTGATCCCTCCTCGTCCTTCGTTGAGCTGTCAATTTTGTTGGTTGTTAATTGGTGATTTGTGGAATGTTATCTCCTCTATCTCATATGTTTCCTCTTGTTCATTCCACAAGATTCACTATTGTGGAATGGGTTAGCATGATTTGGATATTTGGGTAGTGTTTTTGTAATCTTTTGGTGTGTAATAGGTTGATCCACATTCATAGGGGGAGAGTTTGATTATTGAGGTAATTATTATTTTCAATGTAGTGAATGGATGAGTTGAAATATTCTTTGATGTCGGGATTTTTCAATTATTTCTCTTTGATTGTGTGCCATGTGGGGGATCTACTTTTACATTCTTGTAGAACATGGTTGTTCCATACTAATCAATGATATGAACAGAGTAAATAAAATGAAAAAATGGTATAGAGATTCGAATACAATTTTATATGGAATTATGTTTTTGTGATATTGTGAATTGTATGGGAACCCCCCCCCCCCCCCCCGATGAAAATTGTGCAAATTGGAGGTCCTTGATTGCGTAAAAAACAAGTTTCAATTTGGTTGGTTCCTAATGAACATTTATATACAAAAATAGGTAAATCACATACACTTGGATAATAAATGGACTCCCCATGATTATATAACTTATGTGATAACCCCTTAATTAACAACTGTAATTGAATATGGGCATCCTTATTAGATCGAGAAATACTGTTTTTTTGTTTTTTGGTGGTGATATCGTGAGATGGTTGTGTGTATTAGGGTGGTTTGGATGGTGTGATGAAATCATAGGTTGATAGATTGTTATATTGTATAATAGATGAGAAATGTTGTTTAGAGAGGCTAAAATGCTGGTTGTATAGTGTTTTGTTATTGAATGGGTTTGGGAGTTATGGTATTCTATTTTTGTATGTGACATTAGTTGGATGATTTTTAAAAATGATACTAGTGGATGATATGGGTTGTTCACCTGGAGTGTCTCTATGAGAAAAATATAGTAATACATCCATGTAGATGAAGATCTATATAATATGAATGTGTGTCATGAATTGAGGAATGTGAAACTAATTTAGTTTATCTATATTTTAGAATTCTGAGGAAACATTGGTTATATTCCCTATTCTGTATTTTATTTATTAGTTTCCATGATTGTGATACAATGGTAAAATAATATGTTTAATAATTGGGATAGATGTGTCTAAATGAAATGTTAAATAAAGAATGGAAACAGTAAAATGAATTGGTTGGGAATATGGTTTGGGTTTGTGGCTTGTTGTGTGCTAATGGAAATTTAGACATTGCATCAAAGGTGATGTGTAGTGACATAATAATTTATTTAAAAACCCATAGATTTCACTACGTTCTTGGTACTATATACATATAAACTTGTATTTTCGTTGTGATATCTATTAACACACCTTCATAGTTGATCAATATGTATTGAACACCCAAATCATCACGGGGAGGGTGTCTTTCCCAAACAACTATGTAGGAGGATGAATAGATGACAACCCACTCTTCCGAGGTCCATCTTCGAGGTGGTTATATCCCAGGATTCTTCAGGCATGTTATGGATTCTGTGGCCCAGTTGTGCATGACTGATTTATTCTTTCCAATATACCTTCAGGATGATATGTATTGTTCATTCACAAGTGTATTCGGGAAGAGATGTGTTATTATCTCCCATATATCTTCCGGAATTTATGTTTTTTGATTTCCATATATCATTAGGATGATATGTGATGTGGTTTGTGGCCCAAGTGTCTGCAGGAAGGATGTGATGTGGTTTGTATCGAGGTGTTTGTGGGTGGTAATGTGATGTGGTTTTTTTCCTAGTAGTTTGAAGGTGGGATGTTATGTGACTTAGGGCCCATGTGACGAGATGAGATGTGTTTTTTGATGCCTAGGTATATTTAGTTGGGATTTTATGTGGTTCTTTCAGAATCAGTGCAATTGTAAGGATATGTTTCATTAGGAAAAATGATCTAAACTTGTTAGAAGTGGTATGGGGTAACGAAATCGTCAATTGGATTACTAAATTATTTACATGACTTGTGTTTCTTGGTGAGCATGCCTTTGTGATTTTGGGATGCCACGTATACCATGTTAGGTGATATTTGGTTATGTATTTTACTCAAAAAAGAATTAGTATGTTCCTCTCACCTGTACATAATAGAATTTGGTTTTCTTACTGAGTATACTTTTATGCTCACTCGACAAATATAAACTTATTTCATGTTTCCAGGAGGATTATGTTGAACATTCTAGATGTTACTACCTCAGGCTTTAGGAAAATTTCTATTTAACTACTTCAACATTCATATGGTACATACCTTCGAGTTTCTATTGCATTTATAACATTATTATTTTGAAAATTTATGTGGCACATAATTAGGAATTATTATATATATATATCTATATCATGGAGTTATTTTTGAGAGACCATCTTATCTTCCTATTCTGTTTCCCAGAAAATGTAATTGCCTAAAATATTGTGATATTGTATACCTTTGGTGCTGCTCACCACCACGGGGCATTCAAGAGGTGGGACTCGAGGGGGTCATTATATCCCTTTCATCATATACATACTATGGTTTGTGTCATTAGAGAGATGATTCATGAAAACAATTCATGTGATATATATATAGATATATATGTCATTTCATATCTTCTATTCATAAAGATAATAAAAAGGAAATAGCCATTATGCATACGTACATCATACCATCTCAATGAATGGGGTCTTTCCATTCATATATCTACCTTATATATATATATATATATACTAAGTATATATAATATATAAACCATGCTCTAAATTATGAAATTAATATCATTGTGATCTCAGTAATGTGATAACGAATAACAAGTCAAACATGTACGATAAAATAAGGGGTTGTTGCCCGAAACAAATCTTTAACATGGAATTGATAATACACTGGTAAAAAAAATCAATAATGAATCATATATGATATCATACATATTTTTATGATTCTGATATAAGTCAACAATATTTTAAAAACCACTATATAGGAGTTGGGGACACGCATGGAGGGAATCAGATTTATAGTTAGGGTTATTTCACTATCTCATTATTATCCATATTTGTTTATAAATAAGTATCTATAAGATAATATTTATCTTCCTTATCAATGATTCATAATAATTTTGGAAAAAATATTTTTACCATTATTTTAAAATTATTTAATGTAATTTTTAACAATGTGTTAAAAGAGTCATTTTTTCTCTTTCATAAATAGGTAGTTTTTTAATTTTCTAAAAATAGTGGAAGAAGAATATTTCTTTTTTAACTAATACATCATGAATTGATTTTTTCTATTTCATGATGTCATGATTCTTTTAGGATTCCCTTGTATTTATTATAGTATCTTTTCAATTAATATGTTTTCAATTAATATTTTGTTTCATTTTCATAAAATGAAAACTTTTAAATATATAAATGATATTTTTCTCATTAAATGTTTTTAAAAGTTCCTTCCAAAATTTTCACATATAAGATGACATAAATTGGTTTTACTCATTCCCTTCAGGGAAATGATCCAAAAGATAAGTTTATATTTTTTCTATGAGTGGTTTACGTTTTATAGAATGGTTTTTATTAAGTATATTAATATTTTACAATTTATATGCTTATCGAACCCGCTTATTTTCATGGGTTATGCCCTGATGAAATGAAAATGAATCATGTATCTTTTCCACAGGTTATGAAATAATTACATATTATGACACCCATTTAATTTCATGGTTTATGATATGATTATTTATGACTCTATGGAACGTGTATGTATGATTTTATTATTATATGGGTGGGAATCTTTTCACCCTATAATGTTTTTAATATATATTTGTATTTCATGGGATATACATAATGGACATTGTCGACTAATATTGAAATGGGAGTGAACCGTGACTACAATGATGGATATGGGGGAATACCCGGGCTACCAAGATGATATGGGAAGTAGACCCATACTTCAGATATGGCCTTCAATGTGATTCTTATAATACTAAAGAATTTATTTTATATTCTTATGTGTATTCCACAATTCCATGTCTTATTCCTATATTAATCGTTCAAGGATTATTATTTTCATTTCATTATGATTTATGTCTTTTGAATTTCTTATATTTATTCCATGATTCATGTTTATAATGATTGAGATTATGGGTATGATATTCTATTTTCATGATAATGTTATCATACTCTTATACTTATGAATATGCCTAAATATCCTCCTTGTTTACCCTTAAAAAGAATCTGAGGTCATGCCTTTTTATGTCTCATTTACCCATGTTATGAAAATATTTATTATTTATGATGTGTCTAAGTAGGGTTACAGCAGAGATGAACCTAGTGGGAGATAATGTAGGTCACCAATTTACCAATATTTTTTTATTTACTTTTATGAATCCATATAAATAATATGGTCTTGCAGATTTTTTTGTGCAATGTACTAGGTATACCAAAACATTAATTAAATATCCATGTACATCAAGATTGGGGAGTTGTAATTAAATTATACCATAAAACACAAGGTAATTATATGATATAAAGTATATAATTCAATGTATTCAATAAAAACTATTGAGATTTGAAGATTATATTTACATTATAATTAAAGTGTGGAATGGAACATGAAAAAAATTGTCTTAGGGAAACTGTTAATTGTTGTATGTGTGGAATGAAATTTCATTAAGGGTATAAATGAAAAGGTAATGGGAGTGATGATAAATCACCAAAGAATGAACCACATTTAATTTAGTATTTCAATTTAAATGATTTTGGGAATTATGTGAATCAATTACATTATCTAAGGCCAAATATGGATAATAAGCCACAAAAACATAATAGGGCTAATGACAAAAGGAATGATTGTGAAATCACAATTTATGAAGTGAATCATGATAACGGGGAAACGATTATCCTTCCCACTTTAGTTGGTATGCTCATGTTTCATTTTGTATGAATAATTAAAATGGAAATCGTATTATTCATTATTTAGGGAATTTTATGGTATCTATCTCTATCTGCATGGATGTTTGTATCATGAAATAACATATTATATTATATATGTTCAAGGATAAAACCAATTTTACCATGAAAATATTTTGTTATATGATAATATCTTATTTAGTTAATAAATGGGGATTTATATTTTGGAGGGTTTATATGGTTAAACATTTATGTAATGTTTTATGTTAAACTTTGGATGAGGTATTATAGATTAAAGTATCATAATGACATATAATATTTTATTCATAATGGATAACCTATGATAAAAATTTCTCCATGAAGATATATTAATATATAAGGAATGAATTATATTTATACTTATGGATCTTATTATTCATTTGTTAATCAGTTATAACATGTTAATAATATTTGTTTCAATAAGAGATGACTTAAAAAATTATCATGGTACATTAATGGGTTACAATGTCTTGAAATCAAGTATGTATATCATCTAATGAAAATTATTACACCTTATGTAAATGGTCTTCTTTTAAAATTATGTTCAATTATGATAATTTTTAGGATATCAGTGACCTCTATCATGATTCATTATTTAATGGTCTTGAGATTATTAATGTTCTCTAGATTACCCAATTTCCTAGGGTTAGTGATCTTTATCAAACACTATCATATTTTACTCTATTAATTCCATGTCTATGTTTTCTCTTCCCAAAAATATTTTCCAATGTGGAAACCTTGTTATTTCTGACATTTGGTAACTATTATGATTTTATATTTCCATTTTTAAATGATGTTTTAGTATTTATTTATATGATGTGGCTTTCTTTAATATAGCTTTCAAGTATTAAACTGTTGATAATCTAGATAAATTTCAAGGAAAAAATTCATTTTATATGTGTCATAATTTAACACCCTTATTTTTTTGAATTATTTTTTAATCTAATTTTAGCTTTATTGATATATTTTATTTCATAAAACATTGAATATAGATTATTTTATTTTAAATAACTATGTTTTTCATACATTATACACAACACCACATTAAGATTGTTCAAAAATAAAAACATAGATTAAAAGTCAATACATTCAACACTATGTTTGGAACATTTTATACACAATTTGATGTTCCTATGATATCAGGTCAAACACACAAGACTTAGTTTTACAGAGCTGCAATATAACATTAATAATATTATAGAAATATTTTTATAACTACTACCTACTTGTTGGAATTGATGTTATTAATATTATTATCTAAATTTTGAAAATATTATATAACATTAATACAAAATTAATCCTTATTTATCAATTAGTAGAAGTGAAATTATGAACATTTTGAAAAAATAAAATACATTTCAACGGAATATATTTTTTTTGTAGAAAAACATTTTATCTTAATAAATTAAAAAATATAATTTTTTATAATGTTAAAATTATAATTTATATATCATATATTTAGTAAATGTTTATTATACTTATCCAATATATTTTGTAGGCATAATATAAGAGAAAGTACTAATTTTGAATAAAGTGATGTCTTTTTCTAATATGTAAGTTTACCGCAATTTAAAGAAGATCACATTTTAAATATGATTTTTAACACTTTTATATTTCTATTATAAAAAAATAAACTTCAAATTTGAAAGTGTAATATCAAAATTTACATGGGTGTATTCTTATTTTTATGGGATGATTAATTTTTTGATGAATAGTGAGAAATAATGAATTTTAATATAAAACTTCCTTTTCATATGAATATTTATAATCATTAATTATGATTTAATTTTATTGTATAATTAGATCAATGATAACTAATGTAATTCAAATTATGTAATTGTATCCAATTTTAAAATAAAATTGAATATAAAAACATTTCAAACATTTGGATGTATTTGTTTAAAAACCCATTATCATCACACATATGTGGAAATAATTTTAAATTTTATAATTCACTTATGTGAATGTAATTTGAAAAAACGAAGTATATATTTATATTAATAATAATTTATAATAATTTCATCTTAGTTTTAGAGAAAAAATGTTACTGAAATTCATTAAAATTAATTATTGTGATTTGGGTAAAAACGATGTTATTTAATATCAAAATTTAGAAATTATGTTGAATAAATTGACAAAAAATTGTCTAAAAATTATATTTTGGATATTTATAGGAAATGAAACAACTATTAATGCATAATGATCTATATTTAAACCACTTGGGATTTTTAATACATGGGGGAACCCAAACCTTTTAAAGAATACGAAACAAGTCACTTTCCCATATCGTAAAAGGACTCATAAACTCTACCATCATTAGACATCTAATGAAATTTTATCTCATAAAATACCTATCCAAATATATTTTAAAATCATAATATTAATACTAGAATTTTACATTTTGACATAAATCCATCCTAATAATCCCTTGGGTGAAAACTATAAGGAGTTACCCGAAGAAGAAGTAATAAGCGTTCTCATGATCATTTGTTTTATTTTCATTCTACACCATCTCAATTATTAATACTAAATTTTTACATTATATCCTTAGTATCTGTAATATAATTATTTTTTAAAATTCTTATGGTTTTACCTATACTTACACACACTCCCATCTAATGGGTCTCAAAATTACCATTTTTTGTATATTATAAACTACAACATCCTGAAATAACGATGTTTATTTTTCCTTTACCAACTATCTGGTTTGGAAATTATGGAGGAAACTATATTTTATATGGTATATATTATATTTATGATTCCTTTATTCTTATATAATTAACATATAAAATAAAACATAATACTTTGTATTTTATTAATTTTGAAATCGTCGTCTATGGGTGTGTGGACTTCCACCTCCTCAATGCGTTGCGATTCGTTCACACATTACATGTAATGAATTAAGGATGGATTCAGTGATATTATATATTACATATGAAACAATAATTATATATATTTTTTAATATATATATACACATAAATGTCATTTTCATTCTTTCTTTCAAAACGACAATAAAATGGAAATTTTGTTCACGTGTGCGTAGGACCTACCATCTCTATGGACATCGTATTACATTTAATTTTTCCATATCTTATAAATTATTATTTATAAATACATAATTAATATATATCATTTTTTATCATTTTTTACATTATGTTAATAATTAAATCACACTATGTGTAAATGGATCAAGAATAATAACAAAAAAACATAAATGAAAACCAATGCAGATACTACCTAAAATGTAATATTATCAAGGAGTTTTTAACCAAAAGATAATGTATAGTCAATGAAAAATAATATATAGAACTAGTAATAATAATATCATTATATTTTATAATAATAAAATACTTAATGTTATTAGACAAGCCTTTTGAACGTGTAGGAAGAAATTCAAGACTAAATGATGCGGAATTTCATCTCTATTTTTTCCCGTGAGATTCATTCAATATTCACCACTAGCTTCAGTTGTGCTGTGTTTATAAAAAAAATATGAAATGTGTTTTAAATAATATAATTTAAATAATACTTTTAAATTAATTAAATTATTTTATTTCTTCATGGGGATCAACATTAGAATGTTACACAGGTATTATGGGTTTTCCATTCTCACTTTTATTTATGTGGGTCTTATGACTTATCCACAACTCATTTTTTTGAGTGGTATATATAAATACAAGGAATGTATTAAATGATAATTATAATTAAATTTTTGTGTTTTTATATATCCATTATTTTGTATTTCTTCCTTGGGGTTTATGTTTTCAAAGTTACCAAATTTGTAATATAGTTTTGACTCAATTTCTATCTTTTAGGCACATGAAGTGTTATGCACGTATATATTTTTCTATGATATGTATACACTTCCGTAGAGATGTTATATCCTGAATTTCATTCATTTTATTATATTCTAACATTCATGTAATTTTATTCTTCTATGGGGATCAGGACTTAATTTTACCAAAGTGGTAACTGTTTATTAATATAATCTCATCGTTTATTAGGACCGTTTTTCATTACGATTCATTTGATGATATCTTATGATCCATATTCCAATAAAAATAATGAATCTAATTAATAATTGGTTATTAATTATGCATTATTATATTGGTACCTTTTTTTACTATTTTTTACTCAATATAATTAATAAATGGTTTTTAGGAAAATCTTACATTGTTCCTCTCTTCTATATGAAATATTTGTTCTTTCAAAATCATGTTCTCTTAAAATGGTTCATAAATATGTTTTATATATTAATTTTTGTAGTATTTGTAATATTTTTTATATGATTTCAATGTTTAGTCAAATAAAAATGATTTCTATGAAAAATGTTTTCAAATGGATTTTCAATATTCTTATATAAGTATTCAAGGAAAAATATTTTCAACAGGATTTTCATGATTATATTATAATAATTCAAGAATTTTTTTTGAAAATGTTATTTCAAACATAATTTATATATTTTCAATGAAATTGTTTTTCAAAATTACTTTTATTATTATTGTATAATATTAATGGAATAACATTTCATGATAATTTATATGATTCTTCTATGAATTTTCAATGAAAAGGGATTCCTAATGTTTTCATGATTTCATTATATGTTTTCACACTGGATTCAAGGAAAATGTATTTTTGAAATGTAAAATTTTTTAAATGTGTTTTTAAAATAAAATTTATGTTCCTTGTGATCTTTAGAAATCCTTCTCAACATATAATTACATCCTTCATTATAGTTTATTCTTAACTTGAAATGTGATCCATGTATATCGTTCATATTATTTCTCTTAATGGTCTATATTTTGATTACATGATGTTTATGAATAAACATTATATTCAATTGGGATATGAATTAAAAAATGGTTATTAAACCCTCTCCATTCAAAGGTTTATTCTAGTATTAAATGATTATGAAACATATAAAATTTATATAGTACATGATATGATTAAATGTTTATGATACTAATTCCATTTAATGGGTTATTATATGATTTTTATGAAATCCATTTCATTTAATGGGTCTTGATATGATCCATGTCTTGTTAACATGCGGAACATGTATGTATGAATTTATCATGTGATAGTTAGGACTGATATCTCCCTCCAAATAATTGGGTAATTATTTATATCTCATGAGATAATGATTAGATACAAGTCGAGTGGGTTGATCCACACAGTAAAATAGGTGTTAACTATTCCATAATTGGAAATATGTGTCCTTATCCAAAATTGGAAAATTTTCATATTGATCCAAAATGGGAAACATGTCCATCCTTATCCAAAATGGGAAATAGGAGTGTTTGGATCCAATTTGGGAAATAGGTGTGTCCAAATCCACTATGTTGATGGGGTGGGTAGTTATCCTCGAAAATGAAATAGTTTTATATATTTATAATAATTTTACACATATATGGTATGATCCTATGGTTCAAGATTGATTTATAATAATTTTCAACCATATGATTCATTAAATTAGAACTATAAATCATTATGTAATGAATCATGATTATGATCTTTGATATACATGTTATGATCTTCCAATATAATGATAATGACGTAATACCCTTATGATGACGTTATGCATACATATCTCCCTTGCATAACATTATAGAGAATCAAATCCCACCCCATTCTTATGTTTCCTTCAACTAGGTTATAAATAAATGATTAAAGTACGATTAATAATGAAGAAGATATTTATGGGTGATGTGGAATATCTTTCACCATGTTATAAGACTATTTTTCCTAACTTCGCAAGATAGTGAAATATAATAGTCCCCAATAATGTATTTTTAATGTATGTAATATTTATAAAAATGATGTAATATCCATTCATGATAATAATGGGTCGCTATATTAACACAAATAATGACGTGGTTTGATAAGACCAACATAATTCATTCATTTTAATTCTATCACCAACCAACCCGGTTGGTTAAACAATTGTTTATTAGTTATTAGAGTCATTAAAAATAATGGTACTCTACAAAAAACATCCTAGGATTCCACCATGAGGAATCATGAAACCCTGAACATCTACATATATCATGTAATGGAGAAATGGATACAGATAAACAAGCATCCCACAAAATTGACCATTAAATAGATTCGTGAGATCATACCATCTCTTGTCATCTCATCAAGGGGTATTCATAGCTTTAACATGTTCCATTACCACTAGTTCCATCCTAAACACATACATTTATATACCAATACATCTCAGAAATAAGGTTCCATGTTCTTCCACATCTTCTGGACCTCTAAGCCCACATACCACCACAACTATTCCAAACTCATCCATCCCAATCCCACATCACATATGAGCTTCCCTACCCCATATTGCACCATCCCTCTAGTCTCTTCCATAATGATATCACTTAAAAGGATAATATATATATAAAATAACAAGAATTAAGAAAAAAATCATAATTCAATAATATAACTCGGCCCTCATTACAAGGAATTCAATATTCCAACAGAAACGAGCTCTCATAGATCTAAAACTAGGCTACTGGACTTCTCAATCAAAGGGGATACTCAGGACCTATAAATTAAATTATTATAGACAAAGAAATCATTATTTATTTTGTATTTAAATATTTTATTCATTTGATAATAGGTTCCAACCATGGGAATCATTAGGTGTCATGATAAAACAAGAACACAATGGAAAAACATGCTCTTAGAATTTCTTCTAGTTCAAAAAAATATAGTAGCATCCTTTTCAATTAACATTGGTTTTTAGTTATTATCTGTAAGAACATAAATGATCCACATTATCATAAATCCTGGTAATAATAATTTAGAACAAATTCAATCAAACATGTGAATTGAATCAATTTTATTAACATCAAATTATAACCACAACTAGATCCATTAAATATGACTCTTTTTTATCCTATTATTTATCAATTAATTTAGGATTTATGTTCATTATAAATTAAACATTTTACTATAAAAATATGATCATTCAAGAAATCAAGGGATATATATCTAACTGTATAGAAAATCATGAGGATAATTGCTATCATGGTATAATTCAACAACATCATCAATATGTGATCTCTATCTGATTCCAAAATACAATTCAATATTTATTAGGATAATTTAATTTACACCCAATTTCATAAATCATGATCATTATAAGAATTAAATTAAAAAAATAATAGAATAAAAAAATCTCTCAATCAAGAGCTTCAATCATTCTTTAGAGGAGAACAAACTAGTACAATGGGTCTCTAATTACCTTTCCCAAAAAAATTGCATTCATCTGGGGATGACACATTTCCAACGTGCCAAACTAAAACTAGGGGAGACCAGATTAGAAACATGGGATATCATCATCCATCACACGATGATATAAAAGGAGAGTAAACAATATCAAACGAGGATAAACCATTAGATAATGAATGAATAACACAACTTGGTTCACCAAAGATCACCAGAGATCAAATAATGAATTCTAATTATTGATCCCCTTATAGGAGATCCAAAACTCTAAATAAGAAGGTCATAAAACACCTTGAAATTGAGATGGAGCCACTATATCCATAGGATTATAAATTACCCAAGAAGATAAAAATGATTATAACAACACTACATCTTGGAATTACAAAATTCTTAATCCACTTTCGCATAATGTCACCATTGGGATTAATTGTACCCTGAAAATTTACACGCCTTTTTATTAATTAATCCCAAATACCTTTACATCGTAAACCATCCCTTAACATCTCATGAACTGAGATTACATGGAATTTAATATCTCTCATTGTTGAATTTCATAGCCATACTCGTCTCGACCACTAATTAGATTTGGAAACATTTAAAGGGATGGTTTAACTAGGTCCAAGGCCATACATTAGATACATCTAAAAATGATCATATTTATAATGATAATGAATACCAAATAGAAATGAAATGGGGTCATCTGGATGGCCACTGCATTATATACCTCTAAATGGTCTCACCACCAAAGGAGCTGAACCACCTCATCATACGAATAACCATAAAACCATAAAAAACAAAAATGAACTCCTAAAAAATCATCAAGTGTTTATGCTTGTCAATTGATAATAAATCCATTATATGAAAAAACTGGAAAATATATCAAAACAAGACGGACAACATCCATAAAAGAACAGTGTTACAAGATAAGAGCTAAATATCATACATATCAGGGTAGTGAGAATGAATCTTCCACTCACATGCCCACTTACTCTTGATTATTCCATAGTGATTCCATAAGACACGAACGAAAGGAATATCATTCCCAAGAAATACATTATCCAGAATGTCATGGATTCATATAGGAAATAATATAAAGAACAGATCGTAATCCACATTGATCTCACCCTAATCAGTGACATTAGAGTTGTCATAATGTAAAATATGGATGTATGAAAAATGAAAAACATTATTTGTATGGATCATCTATGGGTAAATTTAAATATAATATTCCTTGATTCCAACATGATACAACACATCTAATGGCCAAAAAATACAAGAGAAATCATAATCTAATGATGAAAAAATCACTTCCAACAATAAGTAGTTGCCTTCAGGAACAGGTGACCCAAACATCAAAATCCATAGGTCCACTCCTATGATCATTATATGATTTATAATGAGACTTCACTTCTTTCATCTTAACATGGAAAACCTCAACCATCTCTGTCATATTTTGTACCAGTTCTGTCCTGATAATTGGTTATTATTCGATAACAGTTCTGAAAAATGGAGAACAAAAAGGTCAGTCATACAATGCTTCAAATTGTGCCCCACCAATTGAGGAGTGGATGCTATTATTGTTATAAAACATGAAAAATGGAATGTTTCTCATACACAATCCTCTAAATTAAAGGAATCATGAAAAAAACATGACATCAAGATTCTAGATGCTCATCTCTCTCTGAAAATCCATATACCAATGTATAGAACTAATATGGTATAACTATAAACCCAAATAATTCTAGAAAACTCTACATACCCTCTATTTAAAATAAGAATCTCAATTAGGTATTTTCATCTATGGGACCCTGTAGAGTAGTTATCCCTCCCCCACAAATACTTGATAAAACCTATAATGATACCAACTCCCTGATCAGTATAATGTGGTAGATTTAATCAAACACCCAATATCAACTATATAGAATCAAAAACTCTCTCAGTTCGAGTTAAACTAGTAATAAAGTCCATAGATATATCCTCCCACTTCCACTAGGGAACATATAATTTCTTGCATAATCCAATAATAAAATGTTTCTAATATTTCACATTCTAAAAGAACATACATCAAGGAACAATCTCTATAAGTGCATGACTCATCCCATGATAGAAAATATAACCTCTCAAATATTGGTAAATATTATTAACATTTGTATGTACCAAAAAGGTGAACTATTGAACTCATCATGAACCATCTCATGCATCACCAAATGAACAAAAATACTTATCTGGAACAACACCCATTTTTTCCATCCTTTGATCAACCACTAGGGGAAGTAGAAAAAAAAATCTTTATTTCTAGACCTCCCCCTTGGAATCACCAATTTGGGACATCAATATCTACTGCACCAAAGAAAAATTTACGATCATCTAAAAAATAAAATCTCTGCCTCCAAAACCTCTCATATCATGATCCATAACATAGTGTTCCCCCATTAATCTAGAAGAATCATCAAATTCACAGACGACATCACTACGTGAATTCCGACTCAATAAAGTAGATACAACTTTTCTATTGTCTAGAATAACTTATATTTCTATGTTTTAATCCTCTTTGAATTCCATCCACCAATTCATGTGGAATATCAATTTAATCTAGTTTAATACATACCTCATGATCATATGGTTATTATAAACCCCAAAATTTTCTTTGATGAGGTAATGTTACCCCATCATCAAAGAGAAAACCACGGTCACCTTTTCAATCCCATGGGTGGAATAGTTATGCTCATGGCAAAATGAATTTTGATGCCCATATCAAACAAATGATCTCTACTACATAATAACATGTCCTAGGAGAAGAAATAAAGGATCATTTAAAACCAAAAACATAATTCCCAATGGTGGCTAACATGGAACTGGAGCATTGAACAACTTCCCTATTATGTACTCAAATGACTTATAAGACAATTCATTCCACAAGAACTCCTGGTCATTTATATTCAATGTTTTTAAGGGAATCATGACCTGAGAGGAATTGGATTCCAACCTCTTGTAATAGCCTTCAAGATAAAGGAAACACCAAACCTATTCTACAATCATGGGGGTTTTTGAGGACACAAAACTACTATATTCAATGGATCCATTGATACCCCCCCGATATACCACATTCCCCATGTAATATACTATATGATCCTTGAACTCATTCTTTGATTACATCCAAAATAGATTCTCATGATAATGAAAAAACAAAATATCATGAAGTTTCACTATATTCTCCTCTATATGCATGGAGTAACAAATGATGTAATAATTGAATGACACCATTAACATTTCCTAGAACACTCTAAACAGTTTGTTAATCAATTCCGTGAACATACAAAAATATTTTTCACACCAAAAAGCATCACAATGAATGTTAATTCCCATAATGACAACCAAAGTAATTCATCTGAATATCATCACAATTCACCTACATCTTCTGATATGCATGCAACACATAAATATACAATAACCACATGCCTTATTCAAATGATTGAATAAATAACAATCCATGGAAGATAACATTGGATCATCAATATATCTTAGTTTACTAAATGATAATTAATACAATGATGTAAACAACAATCATCCTTATTTACAGAAAAACTAGTGAACCCCTAGGTGACATGCATGGCTGAAAAAACCACTATAAAACAAATTATTGAATATTACTCACACATTTCTCAACTTATATGTAACGCCCCGACCCTAGTTACCCAGAGTCAGTGCATTATTACATAACATTGGCATGATCATGAGAAAGATCAAGTCTCGAAAGACCGATTAGTTTAGTAGCCTTGGAATAACTAGATACATCCATAAATTTTTACATTACATCATAAAAAAAACATCTTGTCTTCATATCCCCTCATACTATCCCTGCAGGTCATTCATAAATTACTTCTTCATAATCCTGGAAAAAAAATAAAACATTCAAAGGGGTGAGCTCGGATGCTCAGTAAGGATAACATTATAGCAGAAGCTTTCATAAATAAGCATAAACACTTAAGGCAATTTATAACTAAAACAAAAGCCTTTGAAACTTGAACATCAGCATAAAATGGCAAAGGTAAAATGAAATAATGCCATTTACTTACTCACATGGATATTCTACTAGTCGAATGATCACATGCAATATCAATAACCACTTTCATAATGATGGAATGCATAATGCCAGACTATCATAACCACATAGCCAAGGCCTCGTGCCAAGACTACAAATAAGATTTTTCCAAGGCCTTGTGCCAAGACACTAGATTGTCTCATGAGACCTACCGATGCATCGAGGAGCTATAGCGGGCTCCACCCGTCACTTATTAAGTCCAATGCATTCCTCATATGAATAGGTTTAAGCATAAAATAAACATTCGTATTAAAACTAGCATACGAAATGTCAATACTTTAACCACAAACCATGAATGGTATAAAAATAGAACATCCACAGTCAAATATAACTCATTTGATACAATATGGAAGATTGTATTGTATCACATTAACCTCAATCATGAATAATGAAGGATGTTGACATAGATGAAAATAATCATCAAAACTATTTGAGAGAAATATCCCCCTTTTCTTGAAAACATTTAAAAGTCACACTATTTGTCAAGAAGCCATTTAAAAATAGATTTTTGAATCAAAGTGTCCCATACCACTTTGAAACCTTTTAAAAGGATTTTTAATTTCTAAACTTTAATGTCCATATAAATAAATCCTTAAAACCATTTTTAAAACATGGACATTAATGAGAAAGATTTAGATGAATAAGTCTTTAAAACATTTGAAAATGGTATTTTGGTTAGAGTTTCTAACCAAAAGAGAGACACTTGAATACAAATAATTGAGGTAATAAAAACATTGTAATATCATGAGAATAAAGGAATTCATGATATACTATGTCAAATTACATTATATACACCACATAAAAGTGATTCGGTGTATATCATCAAAGAAGTCTCAATGGAATGTAAATTGAGATGAAATCTCTCATAAAGGTTGTATCCTTAGGTTAAGGATAAATCAACGACATAATTATGTGTGACAAATATAAATACACTAAATATGATTGGATATTCAGTGTAAATAAATCAAAGGATATTCACACATATTCTTGTAAAAACAATACCAACGAATTGGATGTTTAACTCAACAAATGGAGAATGAGTTAAAATTACTCTTATCAAATTCATATCAATTAATTGAGAATTATCAATGGAGTGATTATGTGTATCAAACTTATATCCACAGGAAGGGGAGTGGAAATTATGACATAATCAAATGAATTGTGATTCCACACATAATCTTGGGGTAATATAATCAATGAAATATGCGTAAAGCCAAATGAGTGGAAATTGAAATCTCAAATTCCCTTATTGATTAGGTAACCTAAGAAACAAAAACCCATGAAAGAAAGATCATACCATGATGATGTAAATACCCATAAAATAAAGTATATTACACAATGAATACAATCATGGGTAGTACACATACACCACATTCAATAATTAAGTGGTGATCAATGGAATTCTCACGGAATTAAAAGTGAGACAAGAAACCCCTTACCACGTTAATCAACTGAGTCGCATGGACAAAAGTTAATAACCACCAAATGATTTACAGAATAACTTGAATATAAAGTGAATCATTATTATATATATCAAATGGAAGTACACAATACACCACTTTCAATAATTTAGTAGCGAACAATGGAAATCTCACGGAATTGAAAGTGAGATAAGAGAATCCCTTACTTTGTACTTTTTCCTTGGTCGATGGTAGGTTTACCTCCTGTATAATGGTGAAATAATTGTTATTGAATAATACAAGAATCAGTTACTTTAATATGATATCATATATGATCTTTTAACAATGATTTGTTAATAATATCTTAGAATTATCGTCATTTCAGGTGTTAACGGGTTCATTTTACTTTATATTCTTTGTTATGTGAGCCATATTCGTTATTAATGGGATGTTTATTATTCATATCCAGAATGGTATCAAGTCCTTAAACATCATTTTTAAATCATCAAATGATAATTATACTTTAATGGATACGATGGAGAATGAATCTCATCGCGTTCGTGGAGACGGTAGTCCGTACGTACGCACGAATGCTACTTCCATTTAATTTTTATTTTAAAAGAATCGAATCCAAATGATACATAGGTATATTACTATTCCAGTAAAATATAATATTTTATATATGTTACTTAATTTCATTAACACCATCCTTTATACGTTCCATGTGTGGTATGAACGAGTCATATCATTTTAAGGGGGCGGTAGTCCACACTTCCTCAAATGAAATTATCGTATGTATATACAACATGAAACAAATAATTGTATGAAATAAAATGGAATTACAGAAGATTAT
Organism: Viscum album; assembly: GCA_963277665.1. Taxonomy (NCBI): domain Eukaryota; kingdom Viridiplantae; phylum Streptophyta; class Magnoliopsida; order Santalales; family Viscaceae; genus Viscum; species Viscum album. Next base: position 199,885 of record CAUJRU010000970.1, read on the forward strand.
ATATAAAATATATATCATTAATATCATATTTAAATACAGTGTCATCCTAATGGCCACCATGAGAGGCGGTAAGATGTAATTGAACAATCATCGTTTCGTGAGGCGTTAGTTTGCCATCCACAGAAACATTATGTTAATCATCCATTAAATGGAGATGTGTGAATGTTTAGTTTGAATCCTTCTTATAACAACATCCTAGTATATTGTGGATACTGTTGTTGTTACAAAAGAAAGGAAATAAAAAGAGTTTGGGGGTTGGAGAAGCAAAATAATTGAAAATAATTTAAGAGAAAATGTTACCTTTAATTTAGGTAACTCACTTTGGTTGGAACCAAAGGACTTCTTGAAATGCTTTCTGCCTAAGGGGAAGCTTCAAGGAGGAGGAGAGGGATGTGGGGAGCTTATTTGGGCAGATTTTGGACGAGCCAAGAGGCTTGAGAGGTGTGAGGAATGAGTAGAAGTGGTCTCCTTTTATAAGGAAGAGGAGGGGCTCTTTAGGAAAGAGTGAAAGTATTACTTTATAATATAATTATGTTCGGTTTATAATGGTCCAAAAATCATTGAGGTCGAAGATAAGATGACTCATATTCTAAATAACATCAACCAATAAGAATTGGACAGGTTTTAGATAATATGTTAATCATTTTAATCTTATTTATTTAAATGAATTATTAATGAGGTAAACATTGCATCATTATTGTGTCATTAATAATTTAAATTATTTGATGTCTAAAAATTATAAAGAAAATATCATTATGTAGGAAATCGTTTTATCTTTATAATGAATATTTATAATCGAAAATCCAACATGTATAACCCTATGTAAAAATTGTTCTTTTAAAAGATGTAAGCTTATGCCATTTTTGTATTCATTTTAACTTAATTAAAATAAAGTGTCATTATCACTTACAAGTGGATCAATGGGGTCCCCAAATTGACCCAAAGATTCTCATGGTCGACCATGTATCAACCAATAGGGTTAAGACACGTTTTAGGGTAATTTAGTATTATTATAATATTATTTTTTAACCCTTATTTACCGGATTTACCCTTAACCATGGTAAATAAAATATTTGCCGCAGTAATTATTCAAAATGTCTAAAAATAAAAGTTACCTATTTACACAATTTGAACATCCTGATTCCAAATATGGAATCCATTTTTCTAAATTCAAAACACAGAAGTGGCAGCAATTAATTTAAAATTAATTCCCGCTGTCAAAACAAAAAGCGTGTTTTTAAGAGATAATAACTATCAAAAGATTCACATTTGTTTGTGTTCGGTTTAATTGTAAAATTATGTCCAATGACCAAAATTATATTAAATGGTAAAAATATATTCTAAATATACTTTAAAACCACTCAAATTCATAATTTATCACTATTAATTATTTTTATTAAAAAAGTTGTTTTTAATTAATATTTAGTAATTTTTACTATTCATCAAAATATGAAAGTTATCCGAAAAGTACCAAAATTTCACCTTAGGCTAAATTTGATATTCCGAATCCAAAAATGAAGTCCATTTTGAAATATAATATATATATAATTTCAATAAATTAAGTATTACTATTCATAACGGCTAGTTTGATCGGTTGTGGTGTGTGTTAAAACTCGAAGTTGCGTACAACACACGCTACTGTTTTATTCAAAGGAAAGCGTACCGTGGAAGCTTGGGATGTTTTATTTTAAATTTTTTGATGTCCCCATTTAGTCAAAAAGTTTAAAATATTTTATTTAAAAAGGGTTCACTATTAAAAGTTGGTAAAACTACAATACTGAAGATGAATTTGTTCTTACATTATGTCTATGAAACTCATAATACGGATTCTAAAATTATAAGGATTATATAAAGTTTAAAATTTAGTTAATAATATTCATAACCTTTTTTGAACGGCTTGTTTGGTAAGTCATGGTGCGCTTGAACTCGGCGTTGCGTGTAGTGCAAGTTATTGAATTATTTTGAAGAAATAACACACTATGAAATCTTGGGGTGTTACATTCTCCCCTCCTTCAATAAATTGCGTCCTCGCAATTTGAAATTGTTCTTCGAAAATAAAAGGTTGAAAATATAAAATATATTTGTGGGAAAACCCACATCGGAAATTGGTTTACTAAAATTTAGTCTTAATATGAGGAAAAGAGAAATGAAAGGGTCACCACCAAATTATGATCTCGATTAGGAGAACATTGGTGGCAATTAGAGACATATAATTGGAGGAAAAACGTAAATATTTATAGGTAGTGGTTGAGGTCATCAATCACAAACAAGTATAAAATTGAGGTCCTTAAACTCATCAATCTATGATGATTTGAAGTACCATCGGTTCAACAAAATATAGGGTATTGGGATCACACATTTTTGACATTTCAAAATATCTTAGTTGAAATCCCACATCGAAAAATGAATTAATGAGGCCTCTATTTAAAATAAAGAGTGGAAAGTATGAAGATTACCGAAAATAACACATACTAGGGTTCCATGTAGGAAAATATGGATATGGAGGAGAAATCTAACCATCAATTATCTGATGGAGAGTGGTAGAGAACATGGCTATGAAAAGGACAACAATACCAAAGCCATAAATTAGTGATGATTTAAGGTACCATCTAGGAAAACATTTTTTTTAAAGTTACATTACATAAGGAAGAGGAATTCATTTATGATATTGACTAAGAACATTATAAGATATACTTAAATTTTAAGTAGATTTTCATTCTTTAATAAATTTCCACCACTAACTCAATTTTTTTTAAACGATGAGTATTCAAGAAGACTTGGTCACACTGGAAGAGCTAGAATAAACTTCTATAGAATCACATGATCCATGCAGGATAAACCATATATTTACATTGTCTTTGAAGATTAATCAAAACCAAAATGGTTAGTGAATGATCTAATGATCCCCCAAAAGGATATTCATTGAGATAAATATGCACTAATCTTAATTTCTAAAATTAAACCAACAATACCCCAAAGTTAAATAGATACCATTCAATAACCAATTGTCCTTAAAATCCTTTAATATAATCCAAACTAATATTGAAAACCAAAACATAGAAGAATTTGATTATGTAGTCTCCCATGTTACATTGTATCTCCAAATGACATCAAATACTCTTAAAGTCACATACTTAAAAGTAATTAACATCATCACATATTCTCTGTTATAGGTTAATCATTTCCATAAATAACCCAAATCACTATAAATCAACAATAAAAATGTAGATAAAAATCCACCATTACTCTACAAATGAAACCTCATTGTATTCTATTTTCCTTGGGCGTATAGTGTTCCTAACAAAACGAACATCTTCCAAAATAACATTTATCACTTAATCACCAAATCATTTTCCTATACCAAGGGTATTCATTTGATAAGACATAAGAACCCAAATCATCTTATTATTGATCAATAAAATCATTTAACAAAAAAAATAGTCATACTAACCAGGGACTTCACGTAGTCCAGTGGTAGGCGATAAATCCCAATCGCACTTTGGTTGTGGGTTCGATTCCCACAGCTTTGTCCGACGCGACGGGTTGTCACACGGTCTACGTGTTGTCCTTTTTCAAAAACTATATTCTATAATATTACCAAAATGAGATAAATTTTTCAAAATAACATAATTTAACCACAAATGTTATATCATACTTTTCATTTTCATCCCAAATTATAATAACTTATCATTTTCTCAAACCCCAATGATCATATAAAACCAAATGGTTATTTATACCTATATCCACAAGAGAAGAGACAATTATTCCTCAAATATCATTCTCACATGGCAAACTGAGGGGTTACAAATACAAGAGAAAATTATTCCAAAGTAAACCCATCAACAAGGAGTGCTAATACTTTTTAAATTTTTCTCCAACCATTTATTTCCACATAGCTTCTTCTTTGAGCAAGAAAATATCCTATAAAATAGGACATTCAATCGGGTAATGGCCAGGTCCCCTACATTTACGGCAAATGACTGTAAATGGACTCTTGGGACCATTTTTATCTTCTTCCATAGTACTATTCATTTTTCTTCGGCAATTCTTTACTTTATGACCTTCCTTCCCGCACGTAAAACATTTCGTTGTCCCATTGAGACACTTTCCTGGGTGTCTCTTTCCACAATTCCTGCATGATGAAAATTGAGGTTTCTTTTCTCCATGGTCTCCATTGCTGGAGATCTTATCATTTATCACCTTTCTCTTCCTTGTTGAGTCTGGGAGTTGGTTAATATATATGTTGTTGATCATATTTTTGGAAAACTAATTTGGCATAAAGACGATATCTTTTACGCCTATCAACATTCCATTTTGTTGCTCATTTCCACCACCGTTCCCACCTTGTACATCATTCTCAAAGTCACTATGACTTCCTTGGAATCCAGCCATTGACTAAAAACAGAAAGCATTGTGTGAGTAATAGTAGTCGTAAAATCATTTAGAGATTAAAATGTCACCATATTCTCAATTTGAAACATATTAGGATTAACCAAGGTCATTTACTCTCATCTTATGTATATATTACTTAAATAGGATTGTAAAGAAAATGTAAATTATCCTAAGCATATCCCCCGGGAGTGTCGTAACCAAGAGGGCAGCAAGGCCCGTTGTCGTGCACCAGTTCCCGTTCGAGTCTAGCTCAAAGCGGTGTTTTCGGGTTTTACCCCTAGGTACATCTGTGCCAGAGCCGCCTCTACCTGTTCGTATCCAGACAGAGATGTATTGCTCGGAAAACTCACAAAATCTCTACAATACCAAAATTCTAGGAAGTTATTTTATACTAATCCTCAATGTTCATCTTAGGTCTACGTGCTCTAATCAGAGTTTATCTAAATCTAGCTACCAAGGTTTGTACTAAACTTCCTCTGATACCAACTATAACGCCCCGACCCTAGTTACCCAGAGTCGGTGCATTATTACATAACATTGGCATGATCATGAGAAAGATCAAGTCTCGAAAGACCGATTAGTTTAGTAGCCTTGGAATAACTAGATACATCCATAAATTTTTACATTACATCATAAAAAAAACATCTTGTCTTTATATCCCCTCATACTATCCCTGCAGGTCATTCATAAATTACTTCTTCATAATCCTGGAAAAAAAAAATAAAACATTGAAAGGGGTGAGCTCGGATGCTCATTAAGGATAACATTATAGCAGAAGCTTTCATAAATAAGCATAAACACTTAAGGCAATTTATAACTAAAACAAAAGCCTTTGAAACTTGAACTTCAGCATAAAATGGCAAAGGTAAAATGAAATAATGCCATTTACTTACTCACATGGATATTCTACTAGTCGAATGATCACATGAAATATCAATAACCACTTTCATAATGATGGAATGCATAATGCCAGACTATCATAACCACATAGCCAAGGCCTCGTACCAAGACTACAAATAAGATTTTGCCAAGGCCTTGTGCCAAGACACTAGATTGTCTCATGAGACCTACCGATGCATCGAGGAGCTATAGCGGGATCCACCCGTCACTTATTAAGTCCAATGCATTCCTCATATGAATAGGTTTAAGCATAAAATAAACATTCGTATTAAAACTAGCATACGAAATTTCAATACATTAACCACAAACCATGAATGGTATAAAAATAGAACATCCACAGTCAAATATAACTCATTTGATACAATATGGAAGATTGTATTGTATCACATTAACCTCAATCATGAATAATGAAGGATGTTGACATAGATGAAAATAATCATCAAAACTATTTGAGAGAAATATCCCCCTTTTCTTGAAAACATTTAAAAGTCACACTATTTGTCAAGAAGCCATTTAAAAATAGATTTTTGAATCAAAGTGTCCCATACCACTTTGAAACCTTTTAAAAGGATTTTTAATTTCTAATCTTTAATGTCCATATAAATAAATCCTTAAAACCATTTTTAAAACATGGACATTAATGAGAAAGATTTAGATGAATAAGTCTTTAAAACATTTTAAAATGGTATTTTGGTTAGAGTTTCTAACCAAAAGAGAGACACTTGAATACAAATAATTGAGGTAATCAAAACATTGTAATATCATGAGAATAATGGAATTCATGATATACTATGTCAAAGTACATTATATATACCACATAAAAGTGATTTGGTGTATATCATCAAAGAAGTCTCAATGGAATGTAAATTGAGATGAAATCTCTCATAAAGGTTGTATCCTTAGGTTAAGGATAAATCAACGACATAATTATGTGTGACAAATATAAATAAACTAAATATGATTGGATATTCAGTGTAAATCAATCAAAGGATATTCACACATATTCTTGTAAAAACAATACCAACGAATTGGATGTTTAACTCAACAAATGGAGAATGAGTTAAAATTACTCTTATCAAATTGATATCAATGAATTGAGAATTATCAATGGAGTTATTATGTGTATCAAACTTATATCCACAGGAAGGGGAGTGGAAATTATGACATAATCAAATGAATAGTGATTCCACACATAATCTTGGGGTAATATAATCAATGAAATATGCGTAAAGCCAAATGAGTGGAAATTGAAATCTCAAATTCCCTTATTGATTAGGTAACTTAAGAAACAAACACCCATGAAAGAAAGATCATACCATGATGATGTAAATACCCATAAAATAAAGTATATTACACAATGAATACAATCATGGGTAGTACACATACACCACATGCAATAATTAAGTGGTGATCAATGGAATTCTCACGGAATTAAAAGTGAGACAAGAAACCCCTTACCACGTTAATCAACTGAGTCGCATGGCCAAAAGTTAATAAACACAAAATGATTTACATAATAACTTGAATATAAAGTGAATCATGATTATATATATCAAATGGAAGTACACAATACACCACTTTCAATAATTTAGTAGCGAACAATGGAAATCTCACGGAATTGAAAGTGAGATAAGAGAATCCCTTACTTTGTACTTTTTCCTTGGTCGATGGTAGGTTTACCTCCTGTATAATGGTGAAATAATTGTTATTGAATAATACAAGAATCAGTTACTTTAATATGATATCATATATGATCTTTTAACATTGATTTGTTAATAATATCTTAGAATTATCGTCATTTCAGGTGTTAACGGGTTCATTTTACTTTATATTATTTGTTATGTGAGCCATATTCGTTATTAATGGGATGTATATTATTCATATCCAGAATGGTATCAAGTCCTTAAACATCATTTTTAAATAATCAAATGATAATTATACTTGAATGGATACGATGGATAATGAATCTCATCGCGTTCGTGGAGATGGTAGTCCGTACGTACGCACGAATGCTACTTCCATTTAATTTTTATTTTAAAAGAATCGAATCCAAATGATACATAGGTATATTAATATTCCATTAAAATATAATATTTTATATATGTTACTTAATTTCATTAACACCATCCTTTATATGTTCCATGTGTGGTATGAACGAGTCATATCATTTTAAGGGGGCGGTAGTCCACACTTCCTCAAATGAAATTATCGTATGTATATACAACATGAAACGAATAATTGTATGAAATAAAATGGAATTACAGAAGCTTATATATAAAATATATATCATCAATATCATATTTAATTACAGTGCCATCCTAATGGCCACCATGAGAGGCGGTAAGATGTATTTGAACAATCATCATTTCGTGAGGCGTTAGTTTGCCATCCACAGAAATATTATGTTCATAATCCATTAGATGGAGTTGTGTGAATGTGTAGTTTGAATCCTTCTTATAACAACATCCTAGTATATTGTGGATACTATTGTTGTTACAAAATAAAGGAAATAAAAAGAGTTTGGGGGTTGGAGAAGCAAAATAATTGAAAATAATTTAGGAGAAAATGTTACCTTTAATTTAGGTAACTCACTTTGGTTGGAACCAAAGGACTTCTTGAAATGCTTTCTGCCTAAGGGGAAGCTTCAAGGAGGAGGATAGGGATGTGGGGAGCTTATTTGGGCAGAGTTTGGACGAGCCAAGTGGCTTGAGAGGTGTGAGGAATGAGTAGAAGTGGTCTCCTTTTATAAGGGAGAGGAGGGGCTCTTTAGGAAAGAGTGAAAGTATTACTTTATAATATAATTATGTTCGGTTTATAATGGTCCAAAAATCATTGAAATCAAAGATACGATGACTCATATTCTAAATAACATCAACCAATAAGAATTGGACAGGTTTTAGATAATATTTTAATCATTATAATCTTATTTATTTAAATGATTTATTAATGAGGTAAACATTGCATCATTATTGTGTCATTAATAATTTAAAGTATTTGATGTCTAAAAATTATAAATAAAATATCACTATGTAGGAAATCGTTTTAGCTTTCTAATGAATATTTATAATCGAAAATCCATCATGTATAACCCTATGTAAAAATTGTTCTTTTAAAAGATGTAAGCTTATGCCATTTTTGTATTCATTTTAACTTAATTAAAATAAAGTGTCATTATCACTTACAAGTGGATCAATGGGGTCCCAAAATTGACCCAAATATGCCCATGGTCGACCATGTATCAACCAATAGGGTTAAGACATGTTTTAGGGTAATTTAGTATTATTATAATATTATTTTTTAACCCTTATTTACCGGATTTACCCTTAACCATGGTAAATAAAATATTTACCGCAGTAATTATTCAAAATGTCTAAAAATAAAAGTTACCTATTTACACAATTTGAACATACTAATTCCAAATATGGAATCCATTTTTCTAAATTCAAAACACAGAAGTGGCAGAAATTAATTTAAAATTAATTCCCGCTGTCAAAACAAAAAGCGTGTTTTTAAGAGATAATAACTATCAAAAGAATGACATTTGTTTATGTTCGGTTTAATTGTAAAATTATGTCCAATGACCAAAATTATATTAAATGGTAAAAATATATTATAAATATACTTTAAAACCACTCAAATTCATAATTTATCACTATTAATTATTTTTATTAAAAAAGTTGTTTTTAATTAATATTTAGTAATTTTTACTATTCATCAAAATATGAAAGTTATCCGAAAAGTACCAAAATTTCACCTTAGGCTAAATTTGATATTCCGAATCCAAAAATGAAGTCCATTTTGAAATATAAAATATATATAATTTCAAAAAATTAAGTATTACTATTCATAACGGCTAGTTTGATCGGTTGTGGTGTGTGTTAAAACTCGAAGTTGCGTACAACACACGCTACTGTTTTATTCAAAGGAAAGCGTACCGTGGAAGCTTGGGATGTTTTATTTTAAATTTTTTTATGTCCCCATTTAGTCAAAAAGTTTAAAATATTTTATTTAAAAAGGGTTCACTATTAAAAGTTGGTAAAACTACAATACTGAAGATGAATATGTTCTTACATTATGTCTAAGAAAATCATAATATGGATTCTAAAATTATAAGGATTATATAAAGTTTAAAATTTAGTTAATAATATTCATAACCTTTTTTGAACGGCTTTTTTGGTAAGTCATGGTGCGCTTGAACTCGGTGTTGCGTGTAGTGCAAGTTATTGAATTATTTTGAAGAAATAACACACTATGAAATCTTGGGGTGTTACATTATAAGGAACCATCCAATATGGATACATCATGATAGGAGAGATTCCAGGATGTATCTTGATCGAAAACTTGATCTCATGTCATGGGGGTAACGATGGAACATCATATGTAAAGACGCTAGGGTACTATTACAAAACCATTGGAAACACCAAATAATGAACTTATGATGATCTATGCATCAACTCACCCACTAAAGAGGGAAAGGATAGCACATTCCTCAGGCTAATATTATAATCTCACTAGAAAACATTATATTTTTTTCTCTCCATCAACATCATAGAACATGACACGCCCCTTAAAAAAATCCATGATACATTAAATAAAATAAAACCAATACATGTAGATTATGTTGTCATATGGAAGTATCAATAATCATATGAAATATCCCCAATAGATTCTCAACCCCAATAATAGATCACAGTCTTCACATACTTCATACATATCTCCTCGAACTCCAACAGACATAGTCAAAACCATGTGAACCATGTCTACCTCAAGTCACAAAGCATGGATAATGGTAGGATAAATAAATGAGTGCATAAATATTTAATAAAAAAACTATGCACCCCAACATAAAACATGAAAAGGTTTCCTCATATGATGACTAATTCAGATGGGACTAGAAATTCTAATGAATAATGATGGCCCCAACGTTCCCCATGACCTCTCTAACCCACTAATAACCTCCTACATGGTCACACACTTCTATATGTGGAAGAGGAGAATATTCAAGTCATAATCAATAGGTTCCATCTACAATCTTCAGATCCTAAACTGGAGAACCCTACTACTTTGGATTTGAGTGTAACTATCTCAATGGAGGAACCTAAAGAGGAAAATATAGTAATCCTTGGCTACTACGTATGTTCAAGTACTCACACAATTGATGTCCTAAATATCCATAGGACACTTATAAAAAATAGATATGTTGTGATGATACCCAAAAATAAATAGTTATTTATGATGGGTTCCCATTTCCATTAACCATTCACCGAAAATGGCATGGTAAAATATGTTTTTTTAATGTCTCTTGTAAAAAGAAATCTTTTCGTTGGGTTTCCTTCCAATCAAAAATATATTTTTAAACGGATAATTTATAGTGATAGGTCATGTAAAAAACTACAATTAATTATTTGTGATAGGAATAAAACACATTGCAAATAATATTAATAAACAAAATAAGAAATAAATAAATATCAACAAATAAATAAATAAAATATTCTAAAAAATAAAATTTTAATAATCTTAAATATCAAAAATACAACATAGAATATTTTCGTTTAATTTTTAACATAACAAATATATACATTATCTATCAATCAATAATTTGTGGGATGTGGTGGGGGGAGGTCATCTGGAAGAAATGGGGGATGGAACTCCATCCCTATACCCTATACAAGCTATCACATCTACTTGTTTATCTTCTCCTACCATCATAACATCCCCTCCTCCTATTATTAGATCTATTATTAGAGATTATTCTGTTACCTATGCATTGTCACAATAACCTCACTCTGAGGTCTTAGATGATCCTCATATTGTGAGACTAATGATGATGGCTCTCCACGAGTGCCCCTCCAGAGGGATGTAGACTATGAATTAGTATAATAAAAAATACAATCTTTTACTGGAGAAATGATACAAACCACTCTTCCCTTCATGAAATAACACTATGTCACAAAAATCTAGCATGCATTATCAAATATTACTACACAAACGGTATGGATATAAATCTCATCCTTACTCTTATCCTATTGATAAATTGATTCAGCCTCATATGAATCCTTAAATTCATATTTGAAATTAAAATAGTAAAAATATTATTTTTTTTAAATTTTAAAACTAATAAATATATACTGACATCAATCTGACGTCAGAGACCACTTGTAATCTCTCTATAGACATGATCTTTATAGATACTCTTATAAACATTAGACTCTATTATATCTGGATGTTCAGTTCCTTGTATGTGGATAAGATTAATATATTACATTAAAATTTATATAAATTATTAAAAAAATAACTTATTATATGTTTTTTATTTATACTTAATGTATAGAAACCATCTTGATGTGTCACCTCTAGCCTCTCCCAGTTCGAATGCCATATTGAAATTATCCTAAAAAAGATGATGCCATATATTATAAAAATATTTCATCCCAAACCTATGATTAGTTGTGATAGGGTTAATGGGAGAAACAACAATGATAAAAATATGTGACTCCCAACTTCTTCATGGTCATACTCCTCAAATTGTGCCAAAAGTAATGACATCAGTCAGGCACACACACCTACCAGACCTCCGTGATGTAACTACACACATTTTATCATCAACATGGAACCATAAACCATGATTTCTGCTATTAATAGAGTGTAACTAATTAAGTAAATTCCATAATATCGTTTATTTATTTATATACAATCTAGTGATTAAAGATGTGGTGTTGAATGTCATAGGGAATATGATCCCACATCCCCCATGCCTCAAAAAATATTTCCAAAAAAAAAATTTCTCCCGTTTCAAAATACAATATGTGAAATGGTGTGAAAAAAGAAGGAAAAAATTAAAACAATTAGTACATAAATAAATGAAATTAATGTAATGAAAAATATTTAAAATAAACAAATGAAAATCCATTCACATACATGGATCAAATTCATGACACGTATTTTTACCTCTAATAGGGATAGGAATCATCAATATTTCAACATCCTATCTCCCTATGACATGTCGATGAACCGTTTGGATCTTGTGGGTTAAATGATAAGTCATAAAATTCATCACCAGCTAGTACAACCATCTTGAAGCTACGGAAGATATAATCACATGTTCTGTCAGCCATCTTAAACATTAAACTAATTTTATCATCAAATAAATAAAAATGAGTAATATGTATATTTATTTTGACAGTAAAAAACAAGTTATTTGATTAATTCTAAATATTTATCACTACCATCATAATCAAATGTGTAAATATCTTCATATTCCACCACATAATAATCAATTTATATAGTATTTCTATCATTATCATCACTTGTAAATTCAAATTCATTTGACACATCATCAAAATGATTTACACCATCGACCCATAACTATAGGGTGTCATAATTGATATATGTGTCTTTTCATTGAAAAAATGTATTTTGAGTTGTCTATCTAAAATTTCCAATCACATTCACTTCAATAGAATAACATTAAATATGGATAAAATAATTCTCATTGGATATATTTTTTATAATTATTGACTAAAAAATTAACTCTCATAAAGAGGAGAAATAATTGGAATAATATATTTGGTGTGCTTGATGATCAAAAAAATGGTTCATTTAATACAAGAAGGCTTTGATATTTAATATCAATGATTCCTTGGAGAATATGAACATAGATTTATATACCAGTATCCAAACATTGACATTTATACATAATTACATAATTCTATCACATATAAATAACATAATTATTACATCTAGAAAGCCATAAATGTCAAATTAACTTTTTCTATGATGAGTACTTCCTAAGAAAACACTAGTATTTATTGTTTTCTTATTCACCATGTGCATGTGTATGAAATATAAATATATTCACCACATATGATCTTATAAATATTTTACTATTTTTCATGGTGGGTTACATAATACACAGAGTCGATTATCAATTATACCATTATGATACAACACTTAAAAAATTTATAAATAATTTAAAATATAAAAAGTAAAAATATAATTTTAAATATTAAACATTAATATTTTTTTACAGGTCATTGAAACTAGTTGGAAAAATTATATAGCTGACATTAATCAAGAGTTTCTGATATAATATTTATATATTTTTCATTATATGATCATCATATAATCTAAAAAATATTACATTATTTTATAGAATAATTAAAGAATATGTGGTAGTATAACTCTTTGAAAAAATAAAATCAATTTTTATAGTTTTTTAGAACATATGTATGAGCCATGTGATGTTTATCATTTAAAGAAAAAATTAATTAACTCCAACAGATCTGTGATCTGGATGATTAAAAACTGATAAATGTATATTCAATGCATTATCAAAATTTCCCTAATTATGAATCAATCTATAATGTTATGAAGGGTATTCAGGTTGGAAATAATAGGAGTAGGAAAAAAATATCATCCTATAAAAAATAATCAGTAATTGACCATTAAACTTATGTTTTGTTACATAATTTTTTCATTTTTTTATATATATCTCATATAGACACATCCATTAGAACTGTTTTGGCCCCAACTTTTTTTTCAATAAAAAAATGTAATATCAAATTTTCTATTGAATGAAAGATAGTCGGTGGATATATTTTTCCAATTTATATACATTTTAAACAAAATCTTCATTAATTATACTATGTGCACTATAGTCTATTGTCACTATATATATATCTTTAAAAAATATTATATTTCTCTTATCTCATCCCAAATTGATTAATTCAACACATCTCTCAAACCAAATGATTAATGTATTTCCCCAATAACATGAAAATCATGACATTTTACTCTATTAATATAACTATTTCAAACACATCTAGAAAATGAAACATAACCACATATTATTCTCAAATACATATTCCACTTAAAAATAATAAATTCATTTATTTGGAATGTGTATAAGCGACTTTTAGCTTCCCGAAATATGATGATCTATCATTATAAAAAAATCAATTTTTGGTCACCTAAAAATGTGAGTAATATTTAATTGTCCCTTTACATTATCTTTGGTCTTACAATTTCAGACGATAACTGTATAAAATATATTATAAAAAATCATTCTTCTAAATATGCATGAAATCTATTATGTGAAAGATCAAAAAATTAGACAAATATTAGAGATCCCCAAAAAATACCCTATATAATAAAATTGTGATCATTCCCAAGTCCAATTATTTTTTCATGGTTTATAGTTCGTCCAATGGTAATGGTATGTAACGGAGAGAAAATATATTTTCAATGAATATCTGAGATCATGTTTGGAGTCTCATTGCTTTTAATGGTATCGTTTATAAATGATATTGTTTTCCACTAGAAAGGATTATCAAAGAGGATGAAATATATGATAAGAGTAAAAAAAAGTTGACACCCATTAAAGAGCATAAATTATATTTTGAAACACATATAGTATGGACATGATTTTGAAAAATGTAAAATCTATATTTATAACATGTCATATGCAAGGAATTCTATAAATTTAAACATTAATTGGGCATTCATTAAGAATGTTTTTTTGGAAAAACATCATATGTACTAAAACCATTACTGCATAATAAATTTATCAAATAAATTAATGAATTCAAATAAACATCAATATTATTTTTGGGGATTCCTATAAATAATAAATAAAAAAATAAATAATTATCCTCCATTAACATCAAATAAGGTAAGTTGTATAGAGTTATAAATATGGAAATTAGAATATTGACTACAATAAGAACTAAATGGAAAGGAATAATCAGTAGAAGGACCAAATCATATGTCTCGGGCTTCTGATGACAAATACAGATATACCTGGTAAAAATGATTCCATGAATCACAATAAAAAATATGCTTTATGTTTTTACAAGTTGAAATATTAGTTTTGTTCCATGACATAAATAGTGGTGTGTTATGTGACATAAATACATCCTCAATAATGGTGTAAGTGAGAAATACCTCAAATGTTTATCAGGGAGAAATCCAGATTTCCTTAGTAGAGCCTTATTATACCATAATTGAACACATGTAGGAAAACAATGTAATGAAATTTTTTCACCATAATATAAGATTAAATCATTTGACCATGCATGAATATTCTAATTACCAAGACCCAAATGATAATATACTTCTTTCTCTCAGAGAAATATGCAGGAAACACATTTCCTTTATGTAATAATGGTTTAAATAAAGATAATACTTGATCAATATTTCTAGTTAACTTTTAAATATCATACTTATATCCATAATATTAGAAGCAACATCAAATTTCATTATCTTACATCCATGATATAAACCATCATCAACATCCTTTTTTAACTTGTAATAATGAGTTTTTTTTAAATCATGAGTTAGATAAATATCATCTTCATTTTTTTTAAGAAGGCAGACTAGAAACATCATGTATTAATTTTTGAATCCATGATGAATTTAGAAACAAGTTTTTAATATTTTATTCAGAAATTCATTCCCCATTATGATATAAACAACATTAAATTTTCACAATCCAAAACACAATAAATGTCCTCCAATTCTTTCAAATGTTTCAAACAACTTCAGATCTCATTTCATTCATGGATACTTAATTGTACAATATGAAATAGTTTATAGATTAGATGATGAAAATGAAAAATAAGCTTTAACACCCTAAATTAATTTTATTTATACCAGAACCATTTGGATTTAGCGTATGATTTTTCCAATCAAGATCATGTAATAAATACTATTGTAGACATCCTCATTCCATCTTTTTCTAAAAAAATAATGATTATTTTTATATAAGAAATATATAATCCAAAAAAGAGTAAATAATTAAAAAATTATAATTTACATGTAAATATTTTCAATTATACATATTTACCACTAATTTTTAATAATTATTGTTGATTTAAAATAATTATTGTTAATTACCTATAATTACTGGAAATTTTTACTAATTATAATTAATTTTTTCTAGAAAACGTTATTTTTTATTTATCACTTATAACTATCATATATTATTAATATTTACCAAAATATTTTTACTAACTAGTGCTAATTTTTTTTAAAATAATTAATGCTATTTTTTTTAATTTCTGAGAATTTTTTCAATTACAACTAATTTTTAGTATAATATAATATAAATTAATAAAATATATTATAAATTACGAAAAATGTGTAAATATTATAATTTATATTTTTTAGTTGAAGAGAATGAATTAATTAATATCAACCGTGTCGAAATTTTATATTGATGAGGAACTTAATATTGAAAATATGTTTCATTTTCACTTTACTTGTAATTTTTAATAATCTATATTATTTGATAGTAATTTTTAATAAATTATATTAATTTATACAATTTTATATCATTTTTTAAAATTATATCAACATTTTTATTTTTTAATGAAATTTTTCATAATTTATAATAATTTTTTTAAAATATTATAATTTTTTAAAATTTTCACTCATTTATTCAAATTTTTATTAATTTCTTACAATATATTGTAAATTATAACAGTTAATAAACTTTTCTATAAATTCGGATAATTTTTACTAATTGATGAATATATTATGATTCTTTATACAAATCTATACTACTTTATAATAATTTAAATTAATTTTAAATATAAAGTTATAAAAATTTATAATAATATAATATTGATTTCTATTTAAATTAATTTTTTTTTAACATTACCAAATTATTATTAATATATTCCAGTATTTTTTTACTATTTACTATTTTTTGTTAATTGATACTTATTACCACATAGTTCCAAAAAATACCACTATGCATCACTATGGACGGCCAATTACCACCATGGACCACTGATTACCTCTATATACAAAAAATATTTACTATTTATTAATAATTAAAAATAAATATAACTAGTCACCACAAATAATTAGTAATTATTTCTAATTATTTCTAATTATTACTTATCATTACTGATTATTTCTAATTATTTTCAGCTATTGATAATTATTTCTAATTATTTATAATTTTTTCTAACTATTTCTAATTACCACTAAAAGTTTTTTATTATTTCTATTTATCACAATTTATAACTATTTATTACAAATTATAACTAATTATTAATAGTTACCTATAGTTATCACTAATTATTACTAATTACCACAAACCACCACAAATTATTATGAACTACCTATAATTTAAACTAATTACTACTAATTACAACTAATTACAACTAATTAATAAAAATTGTAATTAATTGATCCTAAATGTTATTAACTACCACTAAATATTAATAATTTTTAATCATTATTAATATTTACGAATAATTATTACTAAATACTAGTAATTAGTAATAGTTGTCACTAATTTTTACTAACCAACAGTAATTATTACTAATTGCAACTACCTATTATTAACTACGATTATTTTTTACTTATTAAAAATATTTGTTACTAATTGACACATACATTTAATAATAATTAATAATTATTTCTAATTACTACTAATAACAACTAATTAACTCTAATTACAACAAATTATCACTAATTACCACTAATTCCCACTAATTATTACTAATTGTTACTATTTATACTAATCATTATTAATTTTTACAAATTATTACTCATTTTTGATATTTATTACAAAATATTGATAATTGTTACTAATTGGCACTAATTATGTATACATATTGCTAATTTTTATTAATTGTGGTTAGTTATTTCTAATTATCATTAATTATTACAAATTAGTACTAATTCTTACTATCTTTTACTAACTTTAACAAATTTTATTAGTTTTTTCTAATTTTTATTAATTATTACTAATTATTACTAATTACTAGTGATTTTTACATATTATTTAAATTTATTTCTAATTACCAGTAATTATTATTAATTTATACTAATTATTATTAATTTTATACTATTAATTAAAACTAATTTTATCCATCATCCACTCATTACCACTAATTTTTACTTACTACAAGTTTTTTATATTAATTATCTCTAATTTATAATAATTTTTTCTAATTTATCTTAATTAGAATTATTTACTGATAATTAAAAACACATAATAATAATTAAGACTTATTTATATTAATTTAAGAAATACTTAAAATTAAAAACAATTATTAATAATTTAATTTAAATAATATTCAATAAATTTATAATTATTATATAAACTAATTATAGAAAAGTAAAACTATGTAATTCCAAATAAATATAATTAATGCTAATTATTAATAATTAATACTTATATAAAATAAAATAAAATAAATAGAAATTTAAACCATTAAATATTTATCCCAAAACATGATATTTTAGAGGATTTAAAGCCAAAAATATCACTCCCTGTAAAATTTAAATCATTGAAAATATTAACCATTAGGATATTAGATAAGAGGTGGCGAAAGGAGTTCAATGAAGAAGATAATGAAGAGAATTTGTGTGGGGTATATAGGTTAGATAATTTCCAAGGGGATTATTTGTAGCTGGTTTCCCATTAAAAATCGTATTTGATGCGATATGAGCTATCAAAAAATGTACCTTCCACTAATAGTTACGTCTGCAGTTAAAGAGGTATATTCATTGGTACCTATTATAGATACTAATCCACTGCCAGTTTATTTGTGACTAGAATTATTTCTTGTTAAAAATAACATCAATGACGAAAGTGATTTGATATGGGGGTAGAATCTCGTTCTTAATTCCAATCTAACGATTTTAGTGCATAGAGTGTGACAAAGATATTTTTGATGAGAATGCATTCCCATCGAAAATTTCATTAAATGTCTATATTCAATGGGCGATGAATCCCATCAAATATATTCATTGTCAATGGACTATTTATGATGGGCGACGATCCCATCGCTGAAAACAAAATCGCAAAAGAAGCTTTTTTCCATAGTAAGAAAAGTAGGTCTCTTGTAACATGGCATAGGTCTGAGAGATGCTTCCCTTGAAGAAATGAGATAATGAGGGATTGACCTACTCTCGGCTGACAGAAAACTATTCGGCCTAAAAATCTGGAACCCTTAACTTCAACTTGGCTTCATGATGAGTCCTAATCACTACCCTCTTCCGACGAAACAGTTCTGGACAATGTTCCCTAGGTAATAAATGTTATCTCTAGCACCTCAACATAGTTCTTCATCTTAAATGACATGACATGGTGTGAGATCAGTTGATGCAAAACCCCCTCGAAATGACTCACCCTGTCATCCCCATTAGGAAACATGCATGAATCTAATCGTAGAAGCGTCCTTAAATCAATAATGAACACTAACACAATGGATCTCCTACACTGAAGGGTATGTAGATCCTAATGTCCAGTTGTATTCATGGTCAAATAATATACTAGACTATAAACTGGGGTTGGTACTTCTCCAACGATATTGTTGAATCCTCATGATCCTGGAGGAACAAAAGTCATTACTACCATGATGTTGGACGTAGAATTGTCATAGTCACTAAAACCCAATGCTCTTTTTGGGAATGATTCAAAATGAATGTAACTTCAACCTCCCCTATAAAGACATTTATGATTGAATCTGAAATATAGTACTCAATACATTGGTAGACTATGATTCTGAAACTATCAATGTTTCCTCCTCCATGTGAAATCATCGTTGACCTCTACTATGCAGTGATATGATTGTGCATCCTACTGAATATCTTTAGTGTGAAGATGATAAGGTTGTCGGCATGGAGCCATGCCTGAAAATTTCCAAATATTTAGAGCACCGAACCTGTAATATGGAATACATAGCATTAATTAATTATTAACTTTTTTTGTCTTTTATAATGTTATAACCAATCCCAAGGTATCCCAATTCCAAACACAGGAGGAAAGTAAAATGATGCATTATCCTTTCCTAGGTATGTATCCTATAACCAATATCACTTAATTTATTTAGATCGGAAAACTCAAATTCCCACGAATCAAATCACAATGGAACCTAGATACATGTGTCTTAGTCAGTCTCTTTGGTTTATATCTCTTACTAAATTTAGATAACAACTTATTCCTACAAAACAACGTAACCTCACCTATTCCTGACACTAAACATCATACCATCTCTCAAAAATTAACCTATAATACAAATCTATAATGAACCATACCCCACAAATATATCACAATAATGGGAAGATGATGGTTTTAAACTGAGTCCCTCCATCAGAATTCTTCGAGTTGGTGATTAGTAATAATGTTATAAGAAACATGCTTATGAGAGATAGTACATACATTGAGAAATATATGTAAGAGATAGATAAGAAGGATTCAACAACCAACACCCACTTAGAAAGATATATAAAATAATCACAAAATAAAATATATTCTCTCATACATAATAAAACAACTATGTGTGAAACTATAGTTAATGAAAAGGTAACGAAAACATCGACCACGAATCCCAAACAACTCCTTCTAAACTCGGATCTATTAATATCTATCCTGATCTCCAACATGATCCAAATAACAAATGTAGGTTTAATATATATATACAGTGAGCATAATAGTATAGTCATTTGGATCCTCTATGGATCCTCTCTTGAAAAATTTAACGAAGTTATTTTAAATCATAGTGAACAATAATAAAACAAACTCATAAATTAAATATGTGTACTATGTTTGCATCTGTTACATGGTTATCTCATACCAAGTATCACATGCAGTAGAGAATATAATATAATAATAATCTTCAATGGTGACCCACTCCCTCTTTCACACTAGTTTACCTCCCATCCCCTTCGAAAAACATCCAGATTTTCTCTCTCCAAAAGCAAGCCATCCCAAATGAATCTTCAGCAAGTAATCACAACCAGCACCTCATGTATCACATAACCACACCATCCAATCCCCATAACCAAATAATAACCAAGTAGTTTTCAAGATCCAATATGGCCCGTATAATGTATATCAAAGATAAATTATTATATTACCATCCATTACTACCCACACACAGAGTTCGTACCTCAATCCATCAAATCCTATACACAAAATATCCATAATAATCATTTGGATACTATATCTGGTAATACATGTATGTGAAATAATCACAATAAATTACAAGCCTTTACACAGATATATGAAAAAACAAATCTCATTGCATACTATTACATGTAACTGACTAGAGAATACAGTAGGGTAAGAGCTGGCTAAAATGCATTCAACCTCCCATCTAGATTTTGGGGAAAACACCCTCCCAGAGTCCACCGATTATCATTTTCCATAAACAACATGGGTGGGGCAGCATATGAAATCATAGAATATACCTGACATAATGTAACTCAAAACCACATTATAGGAAAAACCCAATCTTATAATCAACTATATATAAATAAACATAGACTCTCGACTACCAATACTAAGACAAGATATCCAATAAACACAAAATAATTTAAAACAGATACATTAATTAATTCATATATTTTAATAATTTATTTTCATTAATTAATTAATAATACATTAAGTAACCATTTGCATTACATTGCATGAAAAATTAAACATCATAGTAATGTCTATGCCATCCATGAATAACTAAACCAAGAACATGGTTTAACTAGATTAACATATTTTAATCATTTTCATTCCAAAATGAACAAACCGCATGGTTTAAAAATTAATTAATTAATAATTATTATTATTACATATCCATGTACATTAGGAAAACCATCCTCAGCTACCACCATGATGAAACATACTTCCAAAAACCTCTAGCTACCTCATGTAGTGGGGAGGGGACAACTAATAAATAAGAAACCAATACTTCAAACATTAAATAAATATAAGAAAGCATAATAGCTTTAAAAATCTCACCAACACATAAGAATAAAATTTACCCATCCCATTACACTTGTTTCCATCCTAAAAGCCAACATGTATGTAATGATAATTCTTTCCAACAATTTTTCAACTACTTCCACATCATTTGGGCCTCCCACCCAACATACCACAACATCCATCACTAGCTCTTCTATTCAAGGCTCACAAAAAATATGGACCTCCTTTCCCCTTATCACATCATTACATTAAGATACTCCATAATATAATAAATTCAAATAGATCATATCCAGAGAACATCCCAAGTACAATGAAAAACATAATCATGAAATAGGGAAAATGGGCCCTCATAACATTACATACAGTCGTATCAAAAAAATAGACTCTCAAGGATCCAAAACAAGTCCCTCGAATGTATCATGAATATCAAAAACATAGACCAAATAAAATAAATTATCATATTAAAAACCCATTTCATTTTCCACATTTAATTAACAAATTTAATATTTCATAGGTTCCAACCATGGGCAATCTTTGGAGTTATTATATAACATTCTACCAAAATAAAAAACATTATCATAGTGTTTATTCTTGTTAAAAAACATAGATATGTATCATTCTAAATTAACATTCCATTTTCATAATTATCTTCATGGATAAATATTCCTAAAATTATCATCAATTCCATTAATAATATAGATGATCAAATTCAATTAATCCTTCACATTTCATCTATTTTATTACCATAAAATTACAATTACAACCAGATTCATCAAACATAACCCATTTTATTTATCCAATTATTAATTAATAAATTCTTATTCATGTTCTTTATCAATTTCATAATGATACTCCAAGATTAAAATCATTTATACAAAATAAATTCATAGATGTTAAATTATCTATAAAATCTCGAGGAAACCCTCTATCATGGAATAAAGAAACAATATCGTCATCATGTGATCACTATCTAACTAATTAATATGGTTCAAAATTTATTAGGTTACTTTAAATTCCATCCAAAGGGTTGAATCACGGTAAATTTATGATTTCACATCAAATAATAAAAAGAATAAATGAATCACATACCACAAAAATTGTCAAAGTTCTCACAAAAGAACGAGCCAACACAATGGGTCCACAATTATCATTCCCAAAAGAACAAAATCCATATGGGGACACTGTAGAACAATAAAATATAAATACCTAGATATACCCTCATAGAAACATGGGAGATCGTCCTCCATCACATGATGAGAAGGAAAAAATTGAAATGAGAACAAGTAGGTAGAACCCATTAGTAAAAAAGTATAACATGCCTTGGATTACCATTGATCACCATGGATAGAAGAAGGAAGGCTGAGGATTGAACCACATTGAAAGGAAAAAATAAAATTATGGGGTCATCAGACACATAGATTAATGGAGTTATCCACTACAACTATACAGTTATTAATAACCAGAGAGGATAAAATATCATATAAAACACTACATTTGGGAATTACAAGATGTCCAATCCCCTTTCACGACATATTACCCTCAAGGATAAGTCAAAGTTGAAAAAATTATGACCTTTTCTTATTTAATTCCAAAAAATACATGTATTCAACCATACCCTCATAATTCATGAACTATTATTATATATCACATAAGGCCTACATGGTGTCTAATTTCCCTACATCATGAATTTTGTTTCCAAACACCTCTTGAAAACATCTAAGAATATTAAAATTACAAAGTATTAGTTTTCTTATATATGATCCCTTAAAATTTCTATGATATTGAACAAATAGTCAACATTGAACATTTTAACAAATATTGGTGTCCATAACTCCTAAAATTACTTCAGTTGAAAACATCATGTTCCCTAATGACAACTAAACATTACTCTGATCCTAATATTAAAGAAACATCCTTAAAAATTAAATATTCTCATTGCATTAGATTATTAATATATTTATTTTTCAAAAGATATTTTACATTTATAATTTTATAGAATTAGGTCATAATTCTTACATATCATATAAATATTTTTTAATGGGGAATGTTATGGTAAGTATCAATATTTTCACAATATAAATACTCTAAAGTAAAACCAAATATAATTTGAATAAAACATTTCAAGAAATTCACATTTAAATCATCAATTACCATAACATTCATTAATCTCATTTATTTTTAAAAAATTATGTATGAGAAAAAAATTATAGAATTGGATACAAAATGAAAAAAAGAAACCATCAGAACAAGGATTTCTATAAAAACATTCTTTTATCAAAAAATATTTTTTCGATCAAAATAATTTCAATTAATAACTATAAAATAATATTCTATAGAAAAATATATTTATATATCAGATAAATATAAATATTTAAGGTAAAATAATCTCATTAATATTTCATTAATTACATGAAATACACCTGAAATTGTTTTCACAATGTCATAATTTTCACATTTACTTGTGGAATAACACTTGTAGTTAAATTTGGAGTATCTCTCACAAAAAAATAGAATAACATCACATAAAACATTTAATAATTCTATTAGATTAACCATAACTACTGCTCATGTATTCACAATTTTAGTTTATATTTGAATAACCATTGTTGTATATTTTCGTTATCTAATTAGAGATTCTTAATCGGTTAACTCCATCAAATTTTTGGAACAACCATATGGTTAACTTCATTACCATGTTCATTGGATGGATATCATAGAACCACACATATTTTATTTATAATATAACAACATATAAACATAAATAATCTCTTTGAAATATAACATGATACATCAAATCAGACATTGTAAAAGTATTTCCTGAGGAAAAAATATTTTCTATTTTAAAATAATTTATTTAAAAATCAAAGTAATTGTATTGGAAAAAATTTTCTTTTAATATATTATTGTAAAATATGAATGGCTCCATTAAAGAAAAAATTATTCATAATGGTGGGAAGTCCACTCATTCTAAATATGTTTTAAAAAAATCCTTCCATACATTTTTCAGAAAAGTAACACAATACCTCAGTTGGAAAATGACTAAAGGATTCCTTTAAAACTATTTTATAAAAATTCATTCACTGGTATAAATGAATTAAAAAAATAAAAGTTTGACGTTAAAACCCATCATTAATACATTTATGGAAAATGTTCATCTGTAAAAAACTTAGTGTTTTGATGGAAACATTTAAAAGAAGATTTTTAAAAGGAAAGTCACCTACTATGAGTCTGACAGATCACATATGTTCTATATCTTCTAGAATGATAAAATTATTTTATTTTATTCCATATTAATAAAACATTTAAATTTCATTAGTCTTTATTCTTATTCAATACCATGTTATATTCAATTTCTAATTTATTTACATTCACATCAGATATTTTGACAAAATTATGTTCATATGTACAAAATGAATTTGGAAAGTCAGCCATCATCAATAAGGTAGTTATAAAATCATATATAGAATAATAATCATTACATAAATTAAATTTTTATTTTTAAACTATAATTTTAAACCCAAAAATTAAATATGGTCCTAAAAAATTAATTATGTTACAGTCATGAAGATGTAAGTTCATATGTACTAGGGATTATGGTTTCCATTTCTCAACCATCATTATAGAAAGAAGATAATTATTATTTTACTTTTAAATTATTATCATGATATTATAAATATAAAATTAATTATTTAAATATACTTATATATATATCATCCTTATCATGTGGTGACTAAGATATATTCGCATCGCTTCATAGAGGTGGAATTCCACTCGAAAGCTTGAACAACAATATTAGTTTATAATATATGGAAATTTAAAAAAATATGTTTCATATTGTCTTTATAGAATGATAAATTTTATATTAATAAAATATATATATATATATTAAATCTATCATTAAAACCATTAATTATATTCGATGATATAAATCAAATTATATTTATTTGTGAGGCGATAGTACGCTATAGACACCAACAATGTCTTCCACTCCCATTAGATTGATTTTTGCGATTGATATAATTTTTTGCATTAACATAGTAACATCTTAGTATATTATATATAGTTTGTTATTATATTATCATGGTTGATGAATAATTAAATGAGGATTATAAATAAATAGTACTAAAACATTTTGATTGAAACTATTCCTCTAATTTAGAAAACCACTTTTTTCTAACTGCTAAATACCTATAATATTGGTTTTATTTTCAAAATAATCCATATTTAATTAGTCGATGTATTTTAGAAATGAATTTCGGTCATTCATGGTATAAAAAATTGTTCATTATTGGTGATTTAAACAGAATAAGTGATTCGCTTTTATAAGATAGGGGAGGTGTACTCTTGGAATTTATCAATATATTAAATTACAATAAATTAGTTTCCAATTCCAAATGAATCTTGAAATATTTATTTCCAATAAATTATACGGATTCAATTGTATAAACTCATACAATAAAATTCAGACTTGAATTGTCTATTTTTTCATCCTTATATTTTGATTTCAACATTTCGTTAAATGTTTTTAAAAAATCCATGGCAACAATGTTTTTTATAAAATATGGGTCAATATAGATAGTATAAATGAAAAAAATATCCCTAAATATACCATTAATGATATTTGAAATGACAAATAATTCCATTTAGCATAAAATTTTTTAGTAATTCTATATCATTCAATAAAATTTTATTAATTATAACATACCATTAATGTCAATTTTGGAACATTTCATTATATTGATTTTATAAAAATCTTGAAAATATGAAAACTTATGACCAAATATTTTGATATGTTTCTATCATGTCATGTGATTCTAAAAAAATTCATTGATCATATTTATTATCTTAAATTATATTTCATTTTAATTAATTATTTTTTTTTTGATTTCTCTATTAGGAAAATAATTAATGCTTTAGGGATGTATAAAAAAGTAATATTATAATGTCTTAAAAAATTTTAAAAAAATTTATCATGAGGATTATAAATAATTTAAATTTTAATATAAAATTTATAACTGGTCATGTTCTCATGTTATACATACTTTGAAAATATTATATTAATAAAAAATTATACTTTGATATTTGTTACTTTTCCGGAAATATACTATTATAACTGTTATAATCTCGCCCAAATAGAATTATAATACTTTATATTGAACTTTGGATGATTGGGGACCTTATATAATCATAAAATAATATTTACGGATGTGTTACTGTAATTTTATAATTCATATCATGTAAT
Organism: Viscum album; assembly: GCA_963277665.1. Lineage (NCBI taxonomy): Eukaryota > Viridiplantae > Streptophyta > Magnoliopsida > Santalales > Viscaceae > Viscum > Viscum album. Next base: position 227,139 of record CAUJRU010000970.1, read on the forward strand.
TTTTTACCCATAATCACCAAATATAACATTTTATGGTTTTAGAAAATATTGCTACGATGTCTATTCATATAGACCAGTCCATATAGTGTCATATTTAGAAAATATGAACCCAATAGATAAAAATTTTATATATATTATTTTAAAAATCATAAAATATATGTTGTAAAATTAAATATAAATTTACACCAGAAAAACCCAATGAAAAATGATTTTTCAGAAAAATGACATTTTTAAATAATTTTTTAAGGATAAATTAAAGTATAAAACTGATTTATAAAACAATAATTTTATAATTTTAAATAAATAGGGAGAAATATATTTATAAAAATATTCCAAATTATCATTATAATTTATAAATTTTCTATATTAAATTATAGTTTTCAATTACAGAAAATATTTATTCAATATTTGTAGGGAATCAAAAAAATTAGAAAATTCTCCCAAATTCATCATAATAAATTTTGAAATTATAAAATAAAAAATAAAAAATCATGATTAAAAAACATTATAAAATTTCCAATCATTAATTATAATATTAACTCATATAAAGAATGAAAATCCATTTGTGAATAAAATGAATTTGTGAAGAATAAAATGGCATTACTAAAAATAGATTTCATATTTAAACAAATTATTAATATATCATAAATTATTTTGACTATAATATTTTTCCAAATATGTTTTAAACAATTAATTTTCCCTAATTTTATATCTTGATTAAAACAATCACATTTAAATAATAACAATTAATTATTTGTTTAATATCGATGTTGTGTATTTTGTAAACAATAGCCACTCATTTTAACATCATGATATAATATATATTTTGTGGTGTCACTTTAATTATGGTTTCAAATTAACAATTAATAATAATTTTCAATTCAAAAATGAAACTTATGTTCACAAAAAACATTTTATGAATAAGAATTCACTTTAATAAAATGTATTTATACTGAAAATTTTATGAAATTTCATAACATCCAAAAAGTAATTTTAAATGATATTCAAATGACATATATATATATATAACATGTTTCTAAAAAGGATGGGTTTTATTGTTAAGAGTGCAATAATTTATCACAAATTTGATAACATTGGTGATTTTAATATATTTTACACACAATAGTTTTTATCATAATATTTCACATAGATATATAACTATAAATAATGTATTTTTTCATAAAAAATTTCTTATAAACTAGTATATTTATATAATTTCTATCTTAATAAGTGACAGAGATATATTTTTTTCTCACATATTGACACCCCACGATGTGTTGTTAATTACTAAGGGGATACCCAAATTTAGTTTTTTATAATTTCTATAATATCCTATCTAAATATGTAATATCTATCAATGTCGACCGTCAATCCCACAAAGACATTCCATATGTTCTTAATTAGTTAAGAAAATAGAAATTAAAATTGATTAATTTTTTTTTAAATAAAAAATGAGAGCTAAAATAATTAGTTTTGATATCACGAGATGAGGCATGGTTGGTTCCTTGATTTTTATGGTTTTGTGCAAGGGATTTAATTAAAAATGGATTTTTATGTTTTTTTGTCAGAAATGGGTTAGTAAGGAACCTTGGTCTTATTGTCCCGTACTAATCCTATGATTCCACCTTTTGAATTGTCATCTAGTTAGTTCAATAATTTAAATTGGTGACCCAAAACCAAAATTAAATATATCTAATGTTATTTTCATATTGTTCATATAGAAAATAATTTAATGGAATTAAAAAAACTTCAGAATGTGGCAATGTTCACAAAATAACATAACAGAGTTATTACGAATAGATTAAATAGAGTTTCACCAATCAAAAAAATGGTGAATGAAATAAATAATTCATATAATCACATCCCCCATTGATCACTTCACCTGACACAAAGAAGTATAATCACTCATGCTAGACATGATGATAACAAAAAGCATGGGAAACTGATGATGAAATCTGGAAATGAATGATGTTGAATCTAAACCCCATATCAGTAGTCAATCGTCTAGAACTCCTTAGATGTTTAACTTTCTAATGCATCTACTATAGTGGGATGGAAAGGTGGTTAGAGTATCCTATTATTTCGATTCCCGCCAAATCATCAACGACAACGTCATTATTTTATTTTTTTGTGCCAACACATAAATGACGTGTAATGTATTTTTACGCCATGTAATTAAGATCTGAGTACACATCATGATTATTGCATCTACACAAATCTTCTGTAATATTTTACTCCTTTCATGTTGTGTAACCGGGACTCACGACGTGTAACTTCTCTTTACAGTTTGAAATATTATCATGACATTTTCTATACGACTAATTCTTAATGAAAACATCATGACGTGTAATTGAATTACCTAGTGTGGTATCATTCTAAATTAGTTTTTCTAGCTTCGCTCTTCTATAAAAATATGGTTCCATGCCACATCAGTTCAATCATAGTCTGATGTGTCTTTTATCTCATATATTTATTAACTTTTCATTAATTTTTCAATTATTAATTTAGGCCTTCCATAAAATATAATACATGTCAAATCAATCCAATAATATTATGATTACATAATTAAATAAAAATATATATAAAATAAAACACTCAAAAATGTATGCATGAAATACACTTACTAAATATATATATAATATTTGTTATGTTATATAGTATATGATATATAATCATGTGTTATATGATATTTATATCATACTTAATACTTCACATCAAATATTATAACATCGTAATTCTTTTTTCCATTCTTAATATTTCCATATAAGATCTAAAATATTATATTTATTCTCCATTAAAAAAAGTATCATTAATTTGTAGAAATCATAATTAAATTATCCCCATTTTTTAAATTCAATTTTAATAAAAATAAACTTTTAAATTGATTCAAACTGCTTATTCCCATGTATTATTGGGAACACTAATATTTTTTCTACTTATCAAAATATAAATAAGTTTCACTTGTCATTAAATAATTCATTATTTTATTATTAGTTTACTTGTAGTTATCTTTTATTTATTAATTATTATTTCTATATAATGTTTTTATATATGGGTTTATATTTCTATCCATTTTATAAGCCTTTAAATAAAATTGGTTTTGGGTTGAACATAACACAGGTACATGATCATCATTTAATAAATTAAAAATTAGATTTACAAAAGGTCTATGCATACAAAAATAATAAATTTATTATGTACTAATTTTAATAAAAATAATTAAGATATTTCTGTAGAATAGAAATCATACATATGAATATTTTTTATACATATGGTGGATTCATACTCACAAAATTTGAGAAACATACTTTGCATGTTTAATTTAATTCTTAGAAAATATCATTATTATGGATAAAAATTAATCTCTATAGTAAATGAAATTTATAAATGAATTAGTTTATTTTTGAAGATATTATATGTATGTTAATATCATATGCTTCGGAAGAGTTCTAAGTATATTTAATAATAATTTTATTAATAGTGAATCCCTTAAATTATTTAAATACATAATTTTTCACTGGATAATATAGTCAATATTGAAGATCCTTTTTTCATAGTTTGGGTAGTTATTGGATCTTTGGAGGAACAACCACTCTAATTATTGAATGTATTTATAATTTCATGTAAAATATCAAAGAGTTCTATTGAAATTTATTTTATTTCGTGGATTTCAAATATCTTATTACTACTAAATAGTTCAAAAATATATAACTTTGTTAATTTTGGTATTTATTTTATATATTTATGATTCATATTAATCATTTTCCAATTATAATTTTACAACCATGTCCCCTTCTACCATTTTATTATCTTGGTCACAACTCACATCTCACCTTTTATAATCCCCTTCATATTGGCCTTCCCATCGATATTGCCTCACCATTATTACATATTCTACCTCCTCACCTCCAAACATAGTTTTCACCTCTCCATTACCCTCCTCTATGCATATCCTTATCCCCATACCCACCACCATATCATTGTTTCCTCCAATATGAGGTATCCTCTAACTCCACCTCTCTGAACCCCCAACTACAGTCCATCTCCTATGCCTCCCATTCACCTATCTCCCCACATTCACATCTTTATATTTCTCTTCCTCTTATTTTTTAGAACCAAGGATGTTATTTTATGTAAATTGAGTATGGATATTGTTTGTTGTCAATCCACAGATAGAATATCATCAAGTTTGGATGTAAGGGTATCTTTAAGTTCAATCATATAGTTTTATTGAAGGTGGTGCCACTTTATAATGTTTTCAAATTTGTTGGAGCCCAAAATTTAGATGTTGTATTTCAGTACGAAATGTGGATTTCCATATAGGCCTTATGAAAATATGGAATGGTATTGGGTTTTAAGAAGAAGGTATATATGATTTGTGTTTTGTTAAGGATGTATGAATTATGAAATTGTTATCTATGATTACGAAGATTATCATAATATGTAGTTTTCTGGAATCATCATTTCATAAATATGGGAAATGTATAAATATTTTGAATAATGGGATTATGTTTGAGAAGATGATAAGAAACAAAAATATGGAAATTATTTATATGATATTTCAGGAAGAGGCTTATTGTGACTGCACGATATTTTGATGGAACACTCCTCGACAAGGATGGGCATCATGAACCATGAATTTCATTACAGCATTGCAATCATAGGAGAACCGTGAAGGTTTTTTTAAAGGATCTAGAAATAAATATAGAGGGGATGTAGCTTTAAAAATGACTAATCCAATAAATAAAATTCTACCACTATTAACTCCACATGAATAAGTTCTTGAAAATCCATAACCAGTATGATTTTTTGAAGCAAAGAAGTTCTGCGAGCTCTGCAAAACTGGGATTCTATGCAAGCATGAGCATCATGAAAAACTACTAATGTTTTTAATGATGCCAATGAATATTTGTAATTGGGGTTTCATGATAATGGTGTATTCCACATTGACATAGTGAGATTCACGATGTAGTTTGTTCCATGAAAGATGGTGTGCTTCGTGAAGTTGTGAGATTTGTGAAGAATCTTTAAGAAGGATCTTCGTGAATGGCAGTTTTTAACAATTAGTTTTTATTTTGTGAACATCCCTTTATAAGATCATCAACATAGGTCAACTATGAATGAAGAGTCACATTCCATGTTTGGGACACAAACATTATTGATAATTAATTGAAGTGACCTTCATGTTGATAATCATAATTAGACTTCTCTCAATATAATTATCTTGGGGGAGTTAGAAAAAGTGTTCCGAGTAACACAATGTGTTATCCCTAAAACCTTGTAAAGGTAGTGCACCTGGAACATAGAGATTATGTCATAACATTAGTAGTCCAAATAATGTAACGAATTTTGGATTTAGGTATGATAAAAAACCTATCGTTGTGTTCTCTTTATACATTCCATTAGTGGAGAACCACGTAAAAGTGTTGTGGTTTCCTTCTATGTGGGAATTTTATAATTTCATAATGTCTCCATGATACTAGTTTAATGTGTTATTACCAACATTGGAACATGATATTCCATGTTATAATAAACAGTTGATACCCTGACTCACCCCTTCGATCATAGGGTGTTCGAGGGTCCTATATGCGTTATCAGTGGTGAATGATTACACATGATGTACAATCTATGGTAAATCTATTTTTTTTTTTGGAGATTTGAGTTTATTTTCTATGTAAAAAAATAAAGTGTACTTTTTATGAAGATTGGGATATCTTTCGGATGATTTATTTATCCAGCAAGACAATAATGATTTGGAAATGGAAAGTGAAGTGAATTGGAATATCTCCCTTTTACATAATTATGATGAGGTATCTAGCTCTCTGTGGAATTTAGAAAATTAGAATATACTAGTATTGGAACGTAAATATTAGGTTGCGGCGGTGTCATCCAAAGAGAAAGACAATATTTCCACCTCATGTAAATAATTTCTTTAAAATAATCTAAAGTTATGATTCAGCACAAATGGAAGTCTTCCTCAAAATAAATATCCTGGTAAAAGTACCAATGTTTTTAAATATATTGTCTTAGATGAAATTAAATTATTTTTAAAATAACATCATGGAATTTTTGAAGAATTATTCATTGTTGTTTGTTGAAAATATCAATGTATGCAAGAGGATATCACTCAGTTGAAAAAATAATCATATTATTTGCTGGAAGGAATAAAAAGTTAAATTGTTGACTAATGGAAGAACGCTATATATGTTGAAATATTAGAATAAAAATATAGGGAAATAAATTTGTAATTCAAAATACCTAAAATATGAGGATGATAAGGAGTGAGTCAATGAGGATCTTAAAGAAATGATCTTTGTTCTGGAAGACCAATTGATAAATAGAAATCATGTCAAGTGTCAACAATTGTATGGAATATCATAGAATATCATGGAACATGACTATTTAATACATAAAAAAGTGATTTGACGTGATGAAAATGTTGTTATAATAAATAAGCATTGTGATGAAAAGATTATTATGACTTATGATAAGAAAATAATCCACAGTATCAAAGGTCTTGATTTTGATGCCCATTTGATCAATATTGAGAATAAATATACTGAAACATCATAATATAAGGAAATTAACGATATTTATACTCAATGCATACTGGATGATTGTAATGATGAAGTAACTCTATATTAGGCTAAGAATATTTTAACATCATTTGATGATCTATCTCAAGAAGCAGAGAATAAATGGTACCATCCAATCTAACATGTGACAATTCTTGTAAACATTTTATCATGACAGGAGATGGATATAAGACAAATAATGGAATGGAATGGATGAAGAAACATGATAAAAAACCTAATACCCTTAGTAATGTGGACAGGAATATGAATATGGAAGCTAACTACCCATAGAGAGCTCAACATGTCATGCAGAAGTGAGAAAAACCTTATATAAGATGTATAATTAAATAATGATTTGTGAGTCATTGTTAGTGTTGTAACAGATTTGGGAATTGTGCATTAATATTTTGGTACAATATGAAACATTTCAAAGAGAATAGGAAGACTAATTCATTATGGATGAATATAAATAATAAGAGGAAACAACTATAGGTCCATAAAGATCTTTGTACATCAAACATGTTTTAATGATTGATAACAGATCTTAGGGTTCCAATGAAAGTGGACACAAGTTTCATATAAGTTTATCTCAAAAGGAATTAATTGTTGACAATAAACTAAGGCCACAAAACCTAATTATGAATGAATAATAAAGCTTTGGATTGAAGTTGAGTAATTTTGTGAACATAAATCATCCAATGAATGTATCAATGATTTTGGGTGTGATGATCTTGGATTTTAAATCCATGATGTTGAAAGGAAGTGAATCTAAGAGAACTACTAATATGGATGTCTCAATGAATACTCATTATGGAAGATCATAACATGTATCCCCATTATCTAATGACATTTTATTTATCTTGTATGAATATTTAGAAGGAATGAGGAAACTAGAAGTTGTACAAGCTAAGGCTAGTGAAAAAGTAAAAGAAAATTTTGCATGTGTTGAAGAAAAATTTCATGATAGTTTACAAAATAAAAAAACTCATGTGCTAAATATTTTATGTATTAGTGTTCAGTAAAATATCGTCACGTCGGAAAAGATTTCCTAACCATAACACTAGAATAATAATCATTCCTTAAAGGGGTAGTAATTTTTCATCCAAGAGGGATGTTTATAGTGAAAATTCTCTACAAAATTCATATGATTATGTAAATAGATCCACGCAACCTCAACATAAATTAGAAGATATGATCACTTGTGAAATCATTGTAGACTGGTGTAAATGGAGAATCTTTTTCGAAAACCCCATCTTAACCATTCCGTTCACAAGGAGGAAGAAAGGAGGGCCCACCTTATTCAATTAATCGTTTTTTATTAATTTATATATTATAATGAAAGGAATTGAAAGGGGAATCATGTTCTCAAGGGATTAACCATGAAGAAAATAGAGCTATCAATTCTTAACAGCCAAGATGAAGATGTTACAATAATTGAATGATTCATCATTTCAATATTCAAATACAGATGTTATGGAGGATCCCTTTTTGGATAAAGATAAATATGTTCTATTCTAGGAAATTAGGATAATGATGGTACCATGATGTCTTGATATTATATGTGGTATCGTGGAAAAAATGATCAAGAAGATTATGCTTTGTGATGTTGTGAAATTAATCCAATATGGATATTTAGAAGTTGATGATTCACTCTGCTGTATTATCCATACTAAAATATCATGAAATAATTTCTTATGATATCCACTATTATGAAGATGCTGGGAAGTGTTTCTCTTGATGGGGAGAAAAATGAATAATGATGCAGAAGATTACAATATCAATTTTTTTTATATGACCTTATTATTTAAGATATTTCATAAATATCATAAAATTTGGAATGGATTTCCAGGTATCATGATCAGGGATTAAGAGATCGATTTTGATGCCGAAATTGCGGATGGCCTATAAAATATTTTAGTTTGACCCAAATAATATGATCTAGAAGAATAATTGTAAGATGAATCAATGTATGAAGAAACTCCATTTGATCCTCACTAGAAAAATATAAGAGATTAAAATAAATGATCAATGAACAATGAGGATTGGACCTCAAACACATAGGCAAGGAGAATGAGGAATGTTGCATAGTATTCCTTTGTTTCAATTATGGAACCAACGTTAATTGAACATGCTATAAATGATGAATCATGGACTAAGGCCATGAATGAGGAACTCAATTTGATTGAAAAGAACAACACTTGGGATCTTGTTACTAGACAAGAAAATCATATTGTGATTATAACAAATGGATATTCAAAAACCAAATTGATGATAATGGAAATGTTATCATGAAAATTTCAGGCCTAGTATGAAAATACTATCATATATTGAAGGCTGTTACGATGAAGAATCATTTTCTTCAGTGTCCTGTAATGGCCCAGACCACTCCTGCCCATTCGTTTTTCAAAAATAAGGCCACAAAGTGTACTGAAGGGTAAAATAGACTCTTCCCACACTTTTCAGAATTTTGAAACTACATGCCGTGTAGTGTTAGTACACGCCATGTACCCCCCTCGCCAGGTATACCCCATGTTCAAGGCTGTTTCCTTGCCATGTGAAATAAATGGCTACACGCCGTGTACCCCAAACTACACACCGTGTAGTCCCTCCCCTCGTATGTGTTACCCTTGAACCGTGTGTTGACCAGTGAACAGCTGAATGCCATGTTGGAACCGTGTCCATACTGTGTGAAAAAAATCAGTACACGCCGTGTAGCCAATACTACATGTCGTGTAGTCCTTCCCCGCATATGCGTTACCCTCAATCCATGTGTTGAACAGTCAACAGCCGCGTAATGCGTTGAAGGTCGTGTGGGAAGCCCTGTGGTGGCCGTGTGAAATGGCCAAGTACAGACCATGTACCATAAAGTACACGCCGTGTACTTTTTTCATGCCTATAAAAGGATGGGTCCCCTACTCCTTTTAAACACACCCCTCTCATTCCCTTTCCTCTAAGAAGATCTCTCCCAAGAGACTCGAAGGCTCCTTTTTCTTCCATAACTTCTTCGTCCGAGCTACGATTTACGATCCATCAGCGGCCACAGGATTGTAACGATGGGGAGAAACTTCTAAGATTAGATCCGTTGTCTTTCCCTTGGCCTTTCCTTTCCATCATCCACCTGAGGAGATTTTTCCGGGACTCGACAGAAGTGACGAACGTCGAAGAACGTCTTCTAAAGTTGACCTGGGGGAGCGTTGTGGTGAGAACCCGTTGAGGTAGGGATCTTACCTTCGTATCTATAAATTGTGGATCATGCGGGGTGGGTATCCTCTTGTTTTCACGAGAAACTATTGAACCTTTAAATGAAGATAATAACTAGTTAAATAACGGGGATGGGAAGTTGTGAATGCACTTACCTTATTTATATAATGTGATTATATGTTGTGAATTGAATCAGTATCTGCCTACTGAAAATCACGGACTTTGGGGGACTTTTATTGAACAATTAAATATTTACCTATCTTTCTAGACTGTTTTTGCGGATGGAACCTTGTTGAATGTGGAAATTGATTAATCACGTAAAGTTGGATGATTAAATGAAAATTTGGATCCCTTGTGTGATCACCCCAATTGAACTAAATAGAAATAATGATCTTGTGGGTGTAGTTGGGGTTTGTTTATGTGAAGGGGGTGTTCTGTGGGTTGTTGTTGTTGGAGTAAGCAGCAGGGCTACGGTTGTCTTGGTTGTGGGTTGGTGTGAATACTATGTTAGTGATAGGCAGCAAGGCTGTGATGAACGATATCAATGGATGATGATGTATGATGTGGTTGTGGTTATAGTGATCGGCAGCAGGGCTACAAGGATGGTTTGAATGTGAACGAACTATGGGTTTGTGATTAATTAATAAAATTGGAAAAGATAATGAATGATGGGACTTGGTAATGAAACAAAATAATAATCAATGAGTCGTTTAGTTATTAAGAAAGGACTTATTGTGCTGCTTGTGCTTTCCTAACTTGATTTGTGGATGGTAGGGATATGATTTACAAACGATCGATGTGGTTGGTTGTGGATTGTTTCCCAGTAGTTAAGGAACTAATAAACTAATTCTGTTGAAACATGAAAACTTAAATGGGGTTTCGGGATTGTTTGTTGTTGGCATTATTCATAGTAGTAGTGCCAAGGCACGTGTTCAGTTCTCTGATTAGAAGCACTAGGTTGGGCTGGGTGTTTTGTATAAATATATATATATATATATATATCTATCTGTATATTTGTGTTTTATCGCACCCCACCCATGTTGATCACTTAGTACCAAACACTCCCATTTCAGGGGAGAGGGTGTTTTCCCATTAGTTACTAACTCCTTCCTACTGCTTCATCCCTAGGTTGTGATGGATTGAGGAGAACATACACCTAAGACTCTTCGGGTAGGTTTCGATTGGGGTGGTTTAGCCCAAGACTCTTCAGGTAGGTTTTACTATTTCCCAAGAACCTTCGGGATGAGGCCCAGGTTTGTGCGGGCAGGATACATGGTTGTGAGGCCTATGTGTGTGTGGGCGGGATACGTGGTTGTGAGGTCCAGGTGTGTGTGGGTGGGATACGTGGTTGTGAGGCCCAGGTGTGTGCAGGCGGGATACGTGGTTGTGAGGTCCAGGTGTGTGCGGGCGGGATACGTGGTTGTGAGGCCTAGGTGTGTGCGAGCGGGAAGAGTGTGGTAACATCAGGACGTTCACCGTTAGGAAGAGTATCTAACTAAAGGGGAACGGTGTGGGGTACCCCATAATCCTGTTCTTATATACTATTACCTGTTGTTATTGTGTTTTGATGAGTGTGGCTGGTGAGGTTGGGTGGATATAATTCCTTTCTAAGTTTCTTCTGTTTTTCTCACGGGACATTAGGATGTCTCCCCACTTGTACCAGATAGCTTTAGGTTTCCCTACTGAGTATACTTGTTTTCTCACCGTACGTTTACATTCAGGTTTCTAGGAGGACTACCAGGGCCGTGCGGGACCCTACTAGTTGGGACAGTTGGATTTGCTGTAGTTTTTGTACTTGTTTCTTTTGGTATTGTAATTTTGAGCATTCTTGTACATGTACATTGTTTCAGAACTATATAAACTTGCATATGGGATTGTTTTGGGTTTATTTCTATACACTAGTACTTTTCCTTTTTGGTGGTTGACTTGTCATATTTTCCGATCTTAAATAAAAAAAGGGTAATGCCTCCCATATTTGTGAAAACTAATACCCTTGGTGCTAGTCGCCACCCCGGGGCCTACTGGAGGTGGGACACAGGGGTCATTATCTCCCTTTCACCATTGCCAGCTTAAGAGGGGCATCTTTGGTGGGAGGGGGTCATGACAGAATGGTATCAGAGATGATGGTTGAGATATTGGATGGAGTCTGGAGTTAGGCACAGTAAGGATTGCATGGGATGGTAGGACAATAATGTTTTTTAATCTTTGTGCGTGACATAGGCCAGTGAAAACCGGCTAGGACACGGGATTTTAAAGCCCCTCGTGATCTGATGCAAGGACTCTAAGACTACCGAACAACCAAGTGAGACTACATTTATTGTATGGTAGAGTCCCTAGGGAAGGTACATGCATCATCATGATTGTTTTTTACTGATTTGGGTGTTCTGAGAAAGAAATTGAATAAATGATTAAATGAAACCCTGCAAAATTTACATACTACTTGGGCTTAGGCGATCCTTGTTTACCGTACAACTATGGCACATGGACGTCATCCCTGGGTGACTCAGATGGCTGAGGCCCAGCAGATTCAGGTGGTCGATCAGTTGAAGATTGACCGAGAGGAGGAAGATAGCCAGTGACAGAAGACTCACCATTTTTTCCAGTGGCATAACCTCAAGAAGTACAAGGGTAGTAATTCGGATACAGAGATGGGGGTGTCTTGAGGATCTAGGGATCTCTTTTACCTTGATCCACGCTCCGAGGGAGTTCTAGGTTCCCCTAGCAATCAGTCAGCTGAGAGGTGTGGCGCAACAGTGGTGGACGCTCTACCTTAGAGAGAGGATAGAGGTAGAGGTTCCATGGGATGGCTTTTAGAAGTAATTCCTAGAGGAATACCTTTCATCCATGATCAAGGAGGAGAAGTAACAAGAGTTACTCTCCCTCCAGCAGGGGATTTTGTCAGTATGAGTGTTGGGGATCAAGGTCAAGGATCTCATACGCTTTGCTCCAGATCTCTTTCTGGATGAGGAGTCTCAGGTGAGACATTTTTAGGAGGCACTTCGTCCTTTTCTCCAGTATGTTGACATCCCCTTCACCCTTTCGACGTACTTGGTGGTACAGAAGAAGGCAGAGGTTGTAGAGAGGATGCACTCGCTGAGAGGTGCACCACGAGAGGGGATCCAGCCAGGTTCGTCGAAGGGGAAGTCAGTCAGTAGCAGGTCTCCTACGACGGGACCTTCCAGGTTCAGGCCAGTGGGGAGCAGGCCCCAGCAGTTCCAGTTCATATCTTCGGGTCTTCGTCCCATTTCCATGAGCCCAGGACCGAAGTGTTTTCCTTGTGGAGGTTTCGGGAACATTTAGAGTCGGTGCCCGACACGAGCATAGTACGGTTGAGGTGGGCAGGTTCATGACCCACCTCAGTAGCACCAGTTGATGTGGAGGCCCTTCCAGCAGCAGCAGGACCATGCCTCTCAAAGGACAGACTTTGCGGGAGGAGGATGACCTCAGGGTGATCCTCAGGGACCTCGACCAGGGCATGGTCGGGGAGGTGGACGTCATCAGAGAGTCAGAGGAGCTGGGCATGGACAGCTGCACTCATCAGAGTTGATAGCTCCAGTAGGACCAGAGGTGGTACGAGGTATGATTTGTTTGTTTAACACTCTCATTTATGCTTTGTTCGATTCAGGAGCTTCGCACTCATTTGATGCACCGGGTCTAGCTCGTGATTTGGGACTAGATGTAGAGAGACTTTCCAAACCACTGGTGCTAAGTACACCAGTTGGAGTCCAAACCAGCGTATCTTGTGTTTGCAAGGGATGTTGGCTGACGTTGGGACCACATCGATCTAGTGGGGATATTCTTATGCTACAAATGTAGCCATACGATGTCATCCTAGGCATTGAATAGTTGTTTTCTTTTAGTGTCGTTATCAAATTCATCCGGAGAAGATTTGTGTTCTCTGACGTGGATGGGCAGTGTGTAGCTTTCATTGGTGAGAGGAGCTATCAGGTGGGAAGACGGTGAGTGGAGCCTCTCATTTGTTAGATGGTTTATGAGTGCTTCCAGCTGATACAGAGATGGTGGATTTCCTAGAGGTTTTTGGGGAGTTCCTCGATGTTTTTACCAAGGAGGTTGTGACTCTACCCCCCCCCCCCCACCGACATGATGTTGAGTTCAGGATAGACTTCCAGCCTGGTGCCCGTCCGATTTTGATGGACCCTTATAGGATGGAACCTTCAGAGTATTGGTAGTTGCGGATTCAGATTGAAGATCTGATGGAGAAGGGTTTTGTTCGACCCAGCTTGTCGCCATGGGGTGCTCCAGTTTTGTTCGTGAAGAAGGAAGATGGTGGTCTCATGTTATACATAGACTAACGAAGGTTGAACCAGGTAACGGTCAAGAATCGTTAACTCTTCCATGGATAGATGATCTCTTTGACCAGCTTAGGAGAGCAGTTTGGTTTTCAAATATTGATCAACGATCGGGATATCATCAGCTGCGGGTGAAGGACAGTGACATCTCGAAGACGGCTTTCAGGTTCAGGTATGTGCACTTCGAGTTTGTAGTGATGCTGTTTGTAGTTACGAATGCACCGGTTGTGTTCATGGGACGTATGAACATTGTCATCCGAGAGTTTCTGGACCAGTTAGTCATTGTGTATATCGATGACAACTTGTTCTACTCACGATCAGAGGAGGAGCACATTGAGCATCTTAGGGAAGTCTTGAAAGTCCTTCAACACCACCAGCTTTACGAGAAATTGTCGAAGTGTAAGTTTTGACCCAAGAAGTGCACTTCCGTGGGGACATGATGTCTCATCATGGAGTGTCTGTGGACCCTTAGAAGGTGGACGCAGTTGTTTCTTGGGCAACACCCAAGAGCGTGGTAGAAGTTCATAGATTCATGGGGTTAGCAGGTTACTATCGGAGGTTTGTTTCGAACTTCTCCCGAGTTTCTGCTCCATTTACAGCTTTGACTAGGATGAACCTGGCCTTCTTATGGAGCGAGCAGTGCCAGAAAGCTTTCGAATACCAGAAGGAGAAGTTGGTCAGTGCTCCAGTTCTCAGGTTTCCAGAGGAAGGGTTGTTGTATGAGGTGTATTGTGATGCATCTGGTCTTGGTCTGGGATGTGTGCTGATGCAGAAGAAGGGAGTGATCTGTTATGGGTCTAGGCAGTTGCTCCCTCACAAGCGTAACTATTCCACCCATGACATGGAACTTGAAACAGTAGTGTTCACACTGATGTTGTGGCGACATTACCTCTTTGGGGAGTGATTTGTGGTCTTCTCAGATCATAATAGCCAGCGTTATATCTTCTCTCAGTGTGACCTAAACATGCGGCAACGAAGATGGGTCGAGTTTCTCCAAGACTATGACTTCGAGATCTCTTACACTGAACGTAAGGGCAATGTTGTGGATGATTCCCTGAGCAGGAAGTCACATAAGTAAGTAGTTCGGGAATCCACTGATGATTGGAATGTGATGGGAGAGTGTGCTGCCTTGCACTTGGATGAAAGGGTAAAAGGTGTTAGAGGCTGTTTGTTTCAGAAGACGGTGCGGTCCTCCTTGTTGCAGCAGGTGGAAGCATCTCAGTGGGGGGACTCCGAGGTGGAAGTAATGTGGGACCGTGTCAATCAGGGAAATGCTCCAGAGGGATGGTCAGAGGATATCCGACATCAGATGATTTTCTATGGAAGGTTGTTTGTTCCGGAGGTGATGCATGAGAGAGTTCTTTGTGAGTTACATATCTCACCCTTAGAGGTACATCCAGGAGTTTCAAAAACGTACCGAGGCCTGAGGGAATAGTTTTGGTGGCCCAGGGTGAAACGGGTAGTGGCAGAGTTTGTGGCTAAATTCCTAGTGTGTCAGCAATTGAAGGTTAAACACCTTGTTCCCAGTGGTTTGTTGCATCCTTTATATGTACCTGAGTGGAAGTGGGATGCCATCTCGATGGACTTCGTCACAGGACTACCCAGAGATCAGGGTGGTTATGATGCTATCTGGGTGGTGGAGGATCTTCTGACGAAATCATCTCACTTATTAGCAATTAAGGAGTCAAGCCCGGTGAGTACCTTAACACAGAGGTATGTAGATGATGTGGTGAGTTTGCATGGAGTTCCGAAGACAATCGTCTCAGACCGGGATACGCGGGTTTACCTCATGAGTCTGGGGTGTTACATCATGCTTTTGGCACACTGCTATGCCTTAGCACTGCATTCCACCCCTAGTCTGACAGGTAGACATAGTGGACTATTCAAAAGATGGAGGACATGCTGCGAGAATGCATTCTGGATTTTGGGGGATCACGGGTACGACCCTTTCCTTTAGTAGAGTTGACCTACAACAACAGCCTCCACTCTACTATTAGCATGGCACCTTTTGAGGCATTGTATGGAATACCATGTCGTTCACCCATTTTCTGGGTACAGGTTTGTGAGACAGGTTCTCATGGGCAAGAGGTAGTGAATAGCACCATAGAGAAAGTCCAGCTTATACAAGAGAGGATAAAAGTGGCTCTGGATCGACAGAAGTCTTCTGTTGATCATCAGAGGAGGCCATTGGAGTTTGAGGTGGGAGATCATGGGGTCTTGATTGTTTCCCCTCGACGGGGGCAGTAGAGGTTTGGGAAGGGGATTAAGCTCTCCCCTAGGTTCATCGAACCTTTTGAGGTGCTGAGGTGAGTTGGCGTGATGGCATATCAGCTGGCCATGCCACCACAGTTGGAGAATGTTCATGAAATCTTCCACATTTCCCCTCTTCGTCGGTACGTACACAACGACTCCACGTTATCGACTGGGGAAAGTTAGTGATGGGAGACAACGCGACCTTCGAGGAACGACCAGTCATAATCAAAGATCGTAAAGAGAAGGTGATCTGTGGATGAACCATTCCCTTGGTTCGCGTGTTGTGGAGGCATGGAGGCCTCAAGGAGAGCACTTGGGAGCGGGAGACCCAGATGCATGCTCAGTACCCATAGTTGATTTGACTTGTGTTTTGCCTTTTTCTTCCGAACTTTGATTTTGTACTCTGTACCGTTGATATATGGTGTACTTGGATTTTCGGTTATGAGACCTTTTGTTTCCTTTTTCTCTGAAAATGTGTAGCATGTCCGAATGTGTGGGGAAAGGGAAAAACCTGATCCTTAATTGAGGAGCATTAATGTGGATGCGATTGAATCGGTGTGGGTGAGTCATTGCCGCCTAAAGCGGACAATATCTCGTCGTAGGAGAAGGAATTTTCCCCAAACCACGTGTTCGAGAAATGTGTGGGTTACACAGCATTGGGGGCAGTGTATGTTGGGAAATACTAATATATGGAAATGGGAAGGCCCAATCCTTAATCGAGACGCATTAATGTGGATCTGATTAAACCCGTGCAGGTGAGTCAGTGCCGCCTAAAGCGGATAATATCTCCAGATAGGAATGGGAATTCCTAACACCTATGGTTAGGGTTGTTGGTTGGGTTCCTGTTATAATGAGAGCCCTAATAAGTATCTTGTTGGGTTCCTCTTGGTTGCATTCGAATTCTCGAGGATGAGAATGTTTTAAGAGGTATCTGATGTAATGTCCTGGACCTCTCCGGCCCATTCCTTTGTCAAAAAGAAGTCCATGAAGTGTTCTGTAGGGTACAATGGACTTTTCCCACACTTTTTAGAATTTTCAAACTACACGCCGTGTAGTGTCAGTACAGATGGTCTACCCCACTCGCCCGGTATACCCTGTGTTCAAGGATGTGTCCCTGCCGTGTTAAATAAATGGGTACACACCATTTACCCCAAACTACACGCCATGTAGTCCCTCCCCGCGTACGCGTTACCCTTGAACCGTGTGTTGACCATTCAACAGACAAGTGCGATGTTGGAACCGTGTCCTTGTCATGTGAAACAAATGAGTACACACCATGTAGCCAGTACTACACTTCATGTAGTCCCTCCACACGTATGTGTTTCCCTCAAACCATGTGTTGACCAGTCAACAACCGCGTACCGCATAGAAGGTCGGGATGGAAGCCGCATGGTTGCTGCATGAAATGGCCAAGTACACGCCGTGTACCATAAAGTACACGCCGCGTACACTTGTTTTTCATGCCTATAAAAGGAGGGGTCCCCTCCTCCTTTTCATCACACCCCTCTCCTCACCTTTCCTTTAAGCAGAGCTCTCCCAATAGACTTAATGGCTCCTTTTTCATCCATAACTTCTTCGTCCGAGCTCTGATTTACGACCTATCAGCAGCAGCGAGATCGTAAAGACGAGGCAGAACTTATGAGCTTGGATCCATTGTCTTTCCTTCAGCCTTTCCTTTCCAACTTCCACCTGAGGAGGTTTTTTCAGGACTCGATGGAAGTGATGAATGCCGACAGACGTCTTCTGAAGTTGATATGTGGGAGCGCTGTGATCAGAACCTATTGAGGTAGGAATATTACCTTCGTCTCTCTAAATTGTGCAACATGCGGGGTGGGTATCCTCATGTATTCTTGAGAAATAGATGAACCGTTAAACGAAGATAATAAATGGTTAAAGTACGGGGATAGGAAGTTGTGAGTGCATTTACCTTATTTATATCTTGTGATTATATGTTGTGAATTGAATCAGTTTCTGCCTACTGAAAATCACAGTCGTTGGGGGCCTTTTCTTGTGCAATTAAATGTTTCCCTTTCTTTCTAGACCGTTTTTGTGT